>JAADVY010000041.1:0-37770 GCA_023336035.1 Pythium plurisporium
CTGCTCCTCGAGCACCTTCTCAAGCAAAGCCTCCTTCTCCTGGCGCGTTTCCTTCAACTCGCCCTCCTCGAGCTCTTCATTGACGTCACCTTCTTCGGGCTCTTCATCGGCCGCGTCTTCTTCTACCTCCTCCACCACCTCACCGTCTTCCAGCTTCTTCTGCGCTTGCTGCGTTCGATGCATGAGCGGCCGTGAGACTTGGACAGGCTCAGCGGACGTTCATGTTTCCCGTCGCTGCCTGCACGGGAGCGTGCTCAATCAGCACGTCACGAGACGAGGGAGCCGACGCGTCGCGAGGAGTGAACCCATCGCGGTCTCGAGGCACTTTCCCACCGCTGGCGCCTCTGCGAGCACGCGGAGACCGAATGCTTTGGCCGCTTGTACAGGCGAGGCGAGTAGACCACGAGATCTGGGGACCGGAGTGAGAAGTGACCGAGCAGCACGGGCTGCTCGATCGTCACGACGTGAACATCTTGGGTCCGTGCACGCCGTCTTCCTTTCGTGGCGTGGGCATCCCCACGAAACAACGTAGCGGCTCGACAGGGGGGGGGAGAAATGTTCGTTACCCAAGGCAGACACACATATCGCAGCGACGAACTTGAGAGATACGATCCGACCCGATTGTGCCGTACTGTAGCTCGCTGGGACCCATCATCTCCGACACGAGTTCCTCGACCCGATTCGTTCGTCCGTCGAGCCGATCGTCTCGCTTGTCTTTTTGGCACCCCACTGCCACCCACGCAATCGCCAGGCACGTCGGCGAGGGCTTCGTTCGCGAGTGCCACGCCCGCGGGGGCTGTGGTCCCGGCCACTATAATATCCGTGTGGGCCACTGCGACGAAGGTCGACACTCGACCAAACGGCTGTGGCGTTGGGAGACTCGCGCGACCACCGTCACTATCGTGTCGTGCGTCGATCCCGCACTGCACGCGTGCTCGCGTCGTGGCCCATGGAATACCCACGTTCGTTCGTCTTCCGGAGAGTCGTCGGGACCAACCAGCCATCCGCGCAACGCGCGTCCGGGGAAACGACGACCGGGGACCCGACGGGACCCGCGCTAGCGCGCGGTGGCCGGGTCGCTGCGGTGCCGTTGCCTCGCGTTGGACAACAAATCGCGGATTCTCTTCCTGCAGTCAGTTTCGTGTGGGTCGTCCCAGATGATGGCCCACAGACTCGTGTGGGGAGGATTCCATGCTTGTGGGTCTGCCGACACAGGCCACATCCAAACAAAAGCTCGCCACCCGTGCGTCGCCTCGCGACGATCTCAGGCAACGAGTAGAGCACACTCGCAATGCACTGGTTAGGCAATATGGTGTATTCCTCTCCATCCAAGAAGAAGACAAAGCTACAGACCGTCCAAAAAACACGCGTGATTTTATAATTCATGAAACGATCACTGTCATCCTCTGGAGCCATTTGCCTCTCCATCAAAATTCCAGCAGATCGCGTCGCACGGCCATGGTCTCGATACGGATGAGCGACTCGAACACGCGGAAACGCCAGTACCGCAAGAGCTCGAGGTCGTGGCCCCGCATCGTGCCCTGCACGGACACGCGGTAGTCGCACGAGCTGCGTGGCCGCTCGGGCCGCATCACATCGTACATGGCCCAGTGGAAAATGGTCATCCACACGTCCGTGGGGCCCACAAGTGCCGCCATGAGCTCGGGTGCATCCAGTGGCCAGTACACCTGGGTGATCTGGCCGTCCTCGGTCTCGACACGGGCGTTGAGACTCAGCATGTGGACCGTCGCGTCCGTGCCGGGGTACTGCTCGTGGTACATGACGACTGCGACGTGCGGACCGAGCCGTTGGATCACGTCCACATAGGCCCGCGCGCGGCCGCCGTGGATGATCGCCGTGTACAGCGTCGTGTCCTGGAACATGAACTCGATCGAATCGAGGTAGTGGTCAATGTCGTACCCTTGAAAGGTCTTGTGGAGACGAAAATGGAGCGCCGGTGAGTCGTCCCGCAGCCGGCACTCGCTGTCGCTCCAGCCCATCACAGTGAGTCCGCTCGCGCGGAGATCCGTGGCGGACGTGGCCACACGTCGTAGCTCCCGGAGCACGGCCGCCACGTGGTCCGCACACTGGTCGTCACTGAGCGGACGAAAGTGGATCCGCGCGAGCGCGCGCCACCGCTGCACGTTCAGCTCCCATTCGTCCGCGATGCTTGACTCCATGAACAGCGCCTGGATGGCCTTCGTGGCGAGGCGGTGGTCCTCGAGTAGAGTCTGCAGTGTCGCGTGCTCGTGCTGCAGTTGGCGCGTCTGCTGCGTCGCGACCGCGAGCCGTCGCAGTTGCTCACGCGTGAGCTTCACGTCGTCGTCAATAAAGTCGTCCCACACGGCGTCGGCGTCGTCGACCGTGGGCAGCGCGAGCGCCACACGGGACCAGATCGCGAGCTGTTTGCGCATCGTGGTGAGCTTGTCATTGGGCCGCAGGCGGCGCCGGCGTCGTGGCGACAACGTCAAGGACGACGACGACGACGTCCCTGGGGTCGTGCGCACCGAGGGCGAGTCGCGCTGGTCATCGCTGGACGTCGGGGACGTCGACGGCGGCGTCGTCATGGATGAGAAGGCCTTTGGTCGTGTGTGTGTGAGAGAGAAGGAGGTCAGTGGTCGCCAGGCTGGCATTGGCGTGGGGTCGGCCAATAGGAGAACGGGTCAGAAGAGCAGGACGGGTCTCTCGGGCCGGATTACGAGAGAGCGAGAGAGACAGGGACGAATTCGACGGGGGTCAAATATGGAGCCCAGGGGCGGTAGCATAATGGCGGGCCATGAGATCTCTTCGCGGTACGATTATTAGTATCGCTAATAGGAGCCAAAGTGGTGAGACGGAAATATCTCGCGAGAGACGTGCCCCACACAGAGAGAATGCCTGAATAGATCTCCGACCCAATACCACGAACTACGTGCTTGTAACGAGACACGGAGCCAATCGAGCGGCCACACCACGCAACAGTAATATGGTGCTTTCGACCCGACGATCACTGTCATCGTAACAGTAGCCGCGCGTCAAAACCGTAGCAGATCTCGTCTCGCAGCCGTGGTCTCGACACGGACGAGCGACTCGAGCACACGGAACCGCCAGTACCGCAGCAGATCGAGGTCCTGGCCTCGCATCGTGCCCTGCACCGATACACGATAGTCGCACGAGCTGCGCGATCGCTGCTTGTGGATCACCTCGTATCGCGCCCAGTGAAAGTTGCTCATCCACACGTTTGCTGGGTCCACAAACGCCCGCTGGAGCTCGGGCGAGTCGAGGGGGCGATAGACCTGGCTGATCTGGCCGTCGGCGGTCACAATGCGGGCGTTGAGACTCAGCATGTGGACCGTCACGTCCGCCCCCTGGTACTGCTCGTGGTACAGCACGACTGCAGCATGTGGTCCAAGCCGCTGCAGCACGTCGACACTCGTGCGGGCTCGGCCCCCGTGGACGATCGCGGTGTACAACTGGGTGTCTTGGAACATGAGATCGATCGAGTCGAGAAAGTGGTCAAAGTCGTACCCGCGGAAGGTCTTGTGGAGACTCCAGTGAAGCGTCGGTGCGTCGTCCCACAGTCGGCACTCGCTGTCGCTCCAGCCCATGACCGAGAGCCCGGTCGCGTACCGATCTGTGCTCGACGCGACGCGTCCAAACTCGCGCAGCACGGCCGCCAAGTGGTCCGCACACTGGGTCTCCGTCAGTGGCCGAAAGTGGATCCGCGCGAGCGCGCGCCACCGCTGCACGTTCAGTTCCCAGTCGTCACTCGTACTGAGCTCCGCCAGAAGTGTCTGCATGGTCTGCGAGGCCAGTCGGTGGTCGCGCAGCAAGGCCTCTAACGTCGTCCGCTCGTGCTGAAGCTGGCGCGTCTGCTGGGTCGCGACCGCGAGCCGTCGTAATTGCTCACGCGTGAGCTTCACGTCGTCGTCGAGAAAGTCGTCCCACACGGCGTCGGCGTCGTCGACCGTGGGCAGTGCGAGCGCCACACGGGACCAGATCGCGAGCTGCTTGCGCATCGTGGTGAGCTTGTCATTGGGCCGCAGGCGGCGCCGGCGTCGTGGCGACAACGTCAAGGACGACGACGACGACGTCCCTGGGGTCGTATATACCGAGGGCGAGTCGCGCTGGTCGTCACTGGACGATGAGGTTGCCGGTGGGGAAATGGACGAGCGCGTCGGCATCGGAGACCGTCGGCTTCGCTTGGGTGAGGAATCTAATTGATTGGCAAGTCCCCTTTGGTGTGGTCGCCGGTTGCGATTGGCTTAATGTCATCCAATGGGATAGCGAATCATGGTGATGGTGACGGCGAAAGGGAGAAACGGCATCCCATGAACAGCTACAACAGCAATCTGACTGAAGTAACCACCCCACACCATATCCGTGGTCCAACTAAAAGAGCGGGTGCACGTCGTGGAAAAGCTGTGGGCTGGAGATATCTCATCCATTCAGGTACCCAATACGGTACTGTAGTACCGTATCTGACAGAGTATGTAGTACCTCCTGCTGCGATCGACGCCTCACGAAATCTCGAGTGCCTGACGCACGTCGATCTTGCAGAGCCGCACGGCGCCGAGGATCTGCTCGGGCAGCTCGGCGTCTTCTTGGCCTTCGATCACGTAACCGAAATCCACGACCATGTTGCGAAAGTGCTCGGTCACGCCCACAAGGCCCTTCCGCGCGACAAAGTTGAACTCATGGGCGTCCACGTCGACTTCGAAGTAGCCGTCGCCGCGGTAGAAGCGGTGCTGCGGTCGCGTGAGGATCGGCTGCCCGTTGTAGGTCTCAAGCAAGTGCCGCTCCGTGCGTCCGAGCTTCTGTTCTTGCGGATTGACGACGATGCCAATGGCCTTGAAGCGATCGCGCTGATCACAACAGCCGGAACGTTAGCACGACACAAATGAGTGAATGCGAGAGTACGCACCACTGAACTATTGTCCTGCATGAAATTCTTGAGTAGCTGCAGTACCGGAACGTTTCACACACAGGGGTCAGTTCCACGGACGGATCAATGAATCACTGCACTCTTACCCGCACGGCCTGTTCAGCAGGCTCATGTTGATTAAGCTTTTCGCGAATCGCTGGAGAGATCGCAAAGTAGCACACAAAGTTGAAGCCTTCACCGTTGCCTTGCTTTTCTCCCCAGAGGGGGTTCGAGGGCTGATAGCTTGGCACTTGGCAGTTCACAATCAGCAGATCGAGTGGACCGTCGTCAGGCTTGAGCTCACCCAAGTCGATGATGCTCGCGATATTGTCGATCTTCAACGGCGACTGAAGACATCTCGGTGTCAGCACTTTTACCAAATGCGATCGACGCACATAACACGTACCCTGTAGATGTCTACGGCAGCGAGATCCAGAAGGCTTTCCTCAGACGGAGCCTTGAGTTTGGTCTTGCGGTAGTTTGGCCCCTGGCGAACCTGGAACCTCGTGCCACTGATCTGTGTCCAGCAGCCAGCAACAAACGAGGCTGGTGCTGGTGGACACATCTTCACCGAGTCGCCAGCCTTGGCCTTGTGGCCGTTCACAACTCCAAGTAGCTTTGTGGGCTGAAAACTCGCCGACGGTAGCTTCTCGATCCGGGGGAGTGTTGGCTTTCGCGGCGAGTCAATCCCACGAGGTGATTTGGACCCACTGTTTGCACGTGGCGAGCCAGGTGGTAGAGATCCAACAACTTCTGCCGAGGATTCGTCGGAGAAACAGTCACCTTCTTCGTCAGAGAAGGATGTGTCTCTGATCGACCGCCCGGCGGGCTTTCGGATCCACAGCATCCAAACGAGGTACACGTTCATAGCCAGGAGAGATAGACCCAACCACTCGATGCTACCATATCGCACAATCGCAAACAGAGGATTGAGCACAAGCAACGCACTGATCGTCTGACGAAGCGTCGGCCTCCCGTCAAATTTCACGTCCTCTTTCTCAATCCGCGATCGTTTCATGACTGGAGTTTTCGGTCGTGGAACAGATTCTTCCGTCACAACAATCGGAGGTGGGCGAACCAACTTGACAGTCCTGTCCAGCGCACTCTCGGTGACAGCGCGATTCGGGGGGCTTTCAGGTGCCGGACGTGCCACTCCCTCTACCGTGCTGATCTTCCGTGGACTCAAAATGGCCGAAATGGCGCTTGTCCACTCACGAAACTCCTGGTTCGTGTCCGCGCAGATCAGGAATGAACGACTGGCATCGCACACGGTGAAGCAGAACGGCGTCGGAACATTACGTGGCAAGTCTCCTTGGATTACAAGTGATGCCCCTGGCTCTTTGAGATGAATCACGCCGTGTGCGTCCTGGCGGAATGGAACGGCCTCTGGAAGCGATTCATGTCGAAAGTATTTGAGAAATCCAGTCTCGTTGTCGAGCACGAACCAGCGCTGGTTCCATCTTTTGCGCTTCCAAGATCCGGAGCTTTGCTTGAACAAATATCCAACTCGGATCGGGCTTCGCTTGGTCGGGCTCGTCTGGCCACTGCCGCCCTCACGCTCGCGGAGATGAACGCTGTGGTACCGGGAGGGAGATTCGGGCGACCCAAGTGGGATTAACTGCTGCTTGGTATTGAGCCCGCTGGTGGCTACGGCAGAGAACGCTGTACCTTCCGCAACAGCAATACTTGCTCCGTGTGGTAACCGCGAAGACGTGGCATAAATTGCGGACTCTCTCGAAGGATTCTCGTTGCCTCCCGATGATCGATTGAGCGGCTCCAACGCCGCTGACGCTGCAGTGGAAGCCGCGATCCCGCCTTGAGTCGCTTCGGTCATCACTTGTGCCCGTCTATTAGACGTGGCACAAGCCACTTGACTACGCGAGCTAGAAACTCCTCGTGGCTGCTTCTTGCTTGTCGTGATGCCAGACGGGACTTGGTGCGCCGTTCTTAACCTTTGCTCAGCGGTTTCGCCGAAGCACCCATCGTCGTTTCCTATCCGAGCAGTCGTTGAGTTATTGAAACTTCAAGGTTGTGCTGTCGAGCGATTGGAATATAATCACGGGGTGAGTCTATTTTCGAGATCATTGCGATCTCGAGTAACTGTCTAAAATGCGGCGTGAATCTCATTTCAGCAGCTTCTGGAATGCCACAAAAGATTTGGCATTCTCTACACGTTCGCCCAGTACGTGATGCACCGCACCTTCCTTCATTATAGTCGCGTAAGCGAATGATCTCGTCGGCAACGGTACCTGGAGGTAATCCAGGATTCTAGTCGCCGATTCAGGAATTACCGGCTGAAGTAGAATAGCTGCAAGCCACGCTGTCAGAGAATTCTCTACAAAATAAAGCAAGTTATTGGGAGGACGTACCAGCCATGCGGACGCTGTCAATTGTGAGGTATAGAACCGTGTCAAGACGCTGTTGGACCTGGCTGTCGTCAGGGTTTGCCCGAAGATGCTTGGCCAAGACCCAGGGTTCATTGACCGTGAAGTATTTGTTGACTTCATGAAGATAAAAAATAATCTCCTTGATGCCTGCGCTGAACTGGAACACAAAAGAACCATCGTCAGCGGAACGACCTTGCTGCTCCAACAGAATAAAACAACACTCACATCTGGTGTCTCAAACAATGCTTCAACTGTTGTCGCCAGGGCGCGGCCTCGCATGACCAGCGCTTCATCCTCTGGCGTGAGCTGTTGCGGTCTTGCCGGAAGCATACCTGTCCGGAGGAACGACTTGCCCGTACTTCTTGACACAAGGTTACCAAGCGTATCCGCGAGTTCGCTGTTGACACGTTCCTCCAGCATCCCTGTACTGAAGTCTCCATCGTCATTCAGAACACCTTCACGCAGCAAGAAGTACCGGATAAAGTCTGCTCCATACGTCTCGATCGCAGCGTGCGGATCCACGACGTTACTGAGGCTCTTGGACATTTTGACATTATCGACGGTCCAGTGCGCGTGCGCAACAATCTTCTTGGGCAACGGCAGCCCCGCCGCCATCAAGAACGCGGGCCAGTAGATCGCGTGGAACTTGATGATGTCTTTGCCCACGATCTGGTAGTCGGCGGGCCAGTACTTGGCGGTCTCTCCCGGGTACCCCGCACACGTCAAATAGTTGGTCAGTGCATCCAGCCACACGTACACGCAGTGCTGGTCGTCGCCCGGCACGTCAATCGCCCAGCGGATCTTCTCGCGGAGCCGAGAGACCGACACGTCACGCAGGCCAGCGGCCACCGCCGCGCGCACTTCGTTGAAGCGGTTCTTGGGGACGACCACATCGGGCGTCGCATCGAGCCACGCGAGCAGCTTGTCCTGGAACGCCGAGAGTCGAAACTTGTAGTTTTGCTCACGTAGCTTCTCCACTTTGTGGCCGCTCTCCTTTGAGACTTTGTACGTTTGGCCCTGTGCGTCCGTGCGGTCCTCCACTTGGGTCTCGGTGAGAAACGACTCGTCCGACTTGCAGTACCACGCCTCGTGCTCGCCCAAGTAAATGTGGCCGTTCGCGTGGATCGTCCGCCAGAGCGCGTCCACAGCGGCGTGGTGGTCGCGCTCGCTCGTGCGCACAAAGCGGCTGTAGTCGACCTGCGCCTCGTGGAAAATCGCTCGGAACCGACTCGACACGTCGTCGCAAAACGCCTGGTAGTCGGTCGTGCCGCTGGCCTCGGCGGCCTCCTGCACTTTGAGGCCGTGCTCGTCGGTACCGGTCGTGAACAGCACGTCGCGACCTTTGAGACGGTGCCACCGCGCGAGCGCGTCGGCCAGCACGGCCGAGTGCACGTGGCCAATGTGGGGCGACGCATTTACATAGAAAATGGGCGTCGTGATGAACACGCCCTTGTCGTGCGAGGACGAGACCGAGGCGAACGCGCGTAGAGACGGGACAAACGATGCATGGTTCCAAGCACGTGGAGACGCTGCGGCCGCCGTCCGCAGCCCACGCGGTCGCGAGAGCAAGAGCCGCATCGCCGATTGATTCCTCGTCCCTGTGGCGTTGGTTTGCCGTGTGTGGTGGGCCACACGGATCCGTGCGGATGCAGGAAGAGTGTTGGTCTTCATGCGAACTTAGCACGCACTTGTAAACTTTCAGCCAATCAGATGCAATTTGGAAGATGGAGTTCGCGGGGTCCGACGGAAAGATGGACGACGTGGTGGGGGACGACGCGTTGACGTGGGAGGCGCTGCAGAGCGTGGGCGAGAGCGACGAGGACGCAGCGGTCGCGGGACTCAGTGCGGCCCATGCGAACGCAGGTGTGGACGGCGCGGCGAACGTCCACAGTGCGCTGGACGCGGACGACCACGACGCGTTCACGCCGCTCGACGAGCTGCCGTCGTTCGAGGCCTCCACGGCCCCGCCGACCGACGGGACCGCGGACGATCC
Organism: Pythium plurisporium; assembly: GCA_023336035.1. Taxonomy (NCBI): domain Eukaryota; phylum Oomycota; class Peronosporomycetes; order Pythiales; family Pythiaceae; genus Pythium; species Pythium plurisporium. The sequence continues at coordinate 9,284 of JAADVY010000041.1, forward strand.
GCAGCCGCGCAGGGCGTCCACACGGTCCAAACGTAAGAACTTTAGCAAGCACCTGCAGTTTCTCTGTCTCGCACGGTACGCCGACCACGTGCGGACGAACGGGACGCTGCCGGACCGCAGCGCCTGTCAGCTGCTGCTCCACCAGAGCTTTGCGCAGTTTGTGCGGGAGGGCGGAAGCGACACGCACCCGCGACTCGCGTACGCCGAGTTTCTCAAGCTGATCCGCAACCGCAGCGCCGAGCGACAGCGACGACTGCGGAGGCAGACGCGCGAGAGAACAAGTGGGCCACCACCAGAGGACGCGCAGCAGTCGAGGTGTGTATGTGTGGACCGTAGGACTGTGGACGTGGAGCTGACACGTTTGACGGTTTGATGGTCAGCGGCAAACGCAAGCGAGTGGATGAGTACGAGCCAAAGATCGACGCGCTGATCGAAGAGATTGATCGAGTACGACGCTCACGGGTGGCAGCAGATCACACAAGTGCGACTGGTTCTATCCAACCTCCGCCGGCCCCGCGAGAACTGCCGACACTCCGGCCGACGGAAGTGATTACGACACCGGCATCTGTTGTGGACACCATTCTACGATTGCAACACGAAACCCAACGACTCCAGCATGAACTGCAAGAGCTGCTCACTCGTGTGCAAGATCAGTGTCACCAACACGAGCTATCCAGTGCCAGTGTTTGATACGCATGAAGAATCCCACCGAGTGTTGTCGTTCGTACAATTGTTTAGAACGTCCAAGGTTCTACGCGCCGCGGCACCACGCTTAAGTGAAGCACCGCAGCGGCTTGAGGTCCGCCATGCCGTCCATCGGTGTGAAGGCGCCCAGCATCGGTTCGTTCGCATAGCGCCAGTCACTAAGAACCAGGCCTTCCTGGGAGAACCCGGGTTGGTTCTTCGGGTTCCAGTCATAGCCGCTCTCTGGGTTTAGCGACCAGACGTACCCACCGGAGAAGCCCTTGCGCATCAACAGTTCAACGGTGTATCGAACAGCGCGTTGGATGGTCTTCATCGGGTGGCGGTCGAGCGCGTACAACCCACCAAACTCACCAAGCACGATCGCTGGACTCGCCCAATCTTGTGCCAGATAGCCAAACATCATGTCGAACGTCGTGCGCACATTCTCTCGCAATTCTGCGTCAGAGAGCTCGACAAAGTTGGGACCGTAAAAGGCTTCCGTTGGCCATACGGCCGGTGAGTAAAAATGTGGAGAGTAGACAACCTTGTCAGGGGTCGAGAGTGACACTGGGAACTGTTTGGCCTTGGCCAGTCCGCCTCCCCACCAGTCTCCAAACGTGTACTTGTTACCGAAGCTGTTGGTGAACTCGTGGCCTTCCGAGATGCCTTCCACGAACGCGAGCCAGTTCGGGCACTTGGACAGCATGCGGTTTCCAATACGAATCGCCGCGGCACGGAAGTCTTTGTTCGAGTTGTCGCCCCAAGTCGCCCACGCGGGTTCATTCTTGAGGTCAATGCCGATGACATTGAAGTATTCGTTCGAGCAGAGGTTCTGCGCGAGAATATCAATCCCCTGAAGGAACGTCTGCTCGGAGATCTTGTCGTTGTACCAAAGCATGCCGATATCGGTGGTGGTCAATGTATGGATATCCAACAACACGGAAATCTGGCGGTAGGCGAGCGCTTTGACGATCGACTTGACCATGTTGAGGTAGTTGTCGGTCTTGATCGCTCGATTGGCCGCTGTGTTCACAAGACCTAGTTCTGGTACGATGTTCCGCAGAATACTATCCATGCAGAGCGGGAGGCGAACGCTGTTGAAGTTGTTCCGCTGCAGGAACGCTGCGATCGAGTACTGAAAAGATCCAAACGTGAACATGAAGCCACAAACCATTGTATCGGGATTCTCAGCAAACGTACTGCCGTGGAGCCGTTCTTGTCATTGTACCACAAGCCCAGTGGAGTTGTCGCACCTCTGTAACAAACAAAAGCGTCAGTGGAGACCCACGGTAAGCGTGGTCAGTCAAATTCACGTACGTCTCCATGCCGAACCTGCCCATACAGAAACAAAACAATGCTGTCAGGTCGATCGGGTGTTTCAGGTGGAGAGCACTTGTCTGCGTACCAGTTGACGCCCTTGATGGACATCGCCTCCATCTCACCGTTCGGACCAACGGCGTAGATCCTGTTGTTCTTGCTGATGTAGTTTGGCTGCTTGCAGTCTGCACCACAAAACACACATATGAGAAACCCACAATGGCTTGGCATCTCACCAACTACCCAGGACGTACTCTGAGCAGGGTAGGACGACGGGTTGCCCACAACTCCATTCTCACTGGGAAGATCGACCTGTGCCTTGCTTCGCCCCCCGTAGATGTATCCCAACGGGACATTAGCTGGACGCGGCGCTGGCGCGGGCGTGCTGAGCGTGTTGGACAGGAAGCCCGAGAACGCGCCCACATTCGTCTTGGTCGTACCGCGGCCCGACTTGAACCAGCACGTTCCGCCGTTGAAATTGGTCCACGTGAATGCCCCGCAGCCAGAGAACTGTTTACATTTGGTGCAGCACTCGTACACGGACGCACCCGGTTGGTTTCCCACGTTGCCATCGACATAGTCGACGTCCGGGAATATGTCCGGACACGTGGTGGCGGGCGTGGGAGCGGTAGTCGCTGGAGGAACAGGCACAGGAGACAGCGAGGGAGGAGCCGCTGTCGGTGGTGCTGCCGTGGTGGGAGCGGCAGTCGTCGGGAGCGTGACAACGCCCGAGACGACTCCGCTCTTCGAGCTCGTCGCGCCCTTTTTGCTCTTGAGCCAGCAGGTGCCGCCGTTGTAGTTGCTCCACGTGAACGCGCCGCATCCCATGCGCTGGCTGCACTTGGCACAGCAGTCGCTTGCTCCTGTTCCAGGAACATCGCCAATGTCGTTCCCCGTGAAGTCCACGTTGGAGTCAAAGGTCGGACAGGTCGGCTGGGAGGGGGGCGGTGTGGATGACGAGCCCAGTACGGCTGATACGACCCCTGTGACGTTTGCGGTCGTGCTCTTGCCGCTCTTGAGCCAACACATGCCTCCCTGGTAGTTGCTCCACGTGAAGGCCCTGCAGCCGACGCGCTGCGAACACTTGGCGCAGCAGTCCGCCGCGCCCGAGCCCGGGACGTTGCCGATGTCGTTGCCCACGTAGTCGACGTTCGACTCGACACTCGGACAGGTCGTGGCCACGACGGGCGGCGACACCTGGGTCATCACGGCCGAGGCCACGCCCGCCTTGAGTGCTGTCGACCCCTTCTTGCTCTTGAGCCAGCAGGTGCCGCCGTCGTAATTGCTCCACGTGAACGCGCCGCAGCCCGTGCGTTGCGCACACTTGATACAGCAGTCGGCCGCATTCGCTCCGAGGATCGCGCCGATGTCGTTCCCCAGGTAGTCCACACCGGATTCCACAGTAGAGCATGAGCTAGTCGTCGTCTGAAGAGACCGCGAGGTCGGCACGTGCGATTGCAACTGTTGCTGGGCCACTTGCTGCTGATGCTGGGACGCACTCACGAGTGCCAACATGCCGACGCTCGCCGCCGCGAGCAGCAACGCCAGCGCCCCCACACGGCTCCGACGAGGCGGCATTGTGGTCGCCGCTGCAACGTCATCACGCAGTTCGACGTAGCTCTGGTACATCCCGCCGTTCGTCTCGGAAAAGCTCAAATGATGCATCGTCCCCATTACTGTGCTTTCGCTCGCTTTTCGTCGTCACGTCTCTTCCGAGGAAAGGTGTGCGTGGCCAGTCGCGACTGTTCCTGCATCTGCTCTCTGCCAACCGGCGCCCACGTGCGGTCGCGACGATCCCCGGCATCGGTCCAGTCGCTGCTGACCTCCAACCGCCACCAGCTACGGTCTTCGCTCCTGTCGTGTTGTACGATACTCTCTCTGGTATTCTGTACCGTTGTGTGATGCAGGGGACCACCCACGAGGTATGGTGTCAGAGTTCCAATAGCCAGAAGAGTGATCCACGATCACTCAATCTCGCCAAGTGGATGTCAATATCTTTCTTCCAACAGAAGCCTCTCCGATGTCTAAAGAGCAAGAGAATCGGAGGAACGGCGGCTTGGTCACCACACGACACAACTTCAATCACCGCATAGGAGAGCATCGTGTCCAGCGAGCTTCTCCAGCTTCTCCAGATCTCAGCCGCCGTCAGATGGAGCTACTGTATCACTCAACCTGACCAATATCGCTCACTTGACAACACCGGTATTGCCCAACTCACCGGTATTGATACCGGTACATTGCTTGAGACAAATCCAGAGCCGGTGCCATTTTTTCAGATATTCGAAAAACTGTGTGGTTCCAATTTCAGGCCGAGGAGTCACAATTCGAGAGCTTCGAAAAAGTTTGATTAGCCCGAAAATCCAAGCGACCAAAACGCTGTTTTGGAACATTTCTGAGATGGGTGTGAATGTGCGCAAAAGCTGCCTGAGATTCCCTGCTACAAAACGAAGAACGGGACGAAATCCGCGTTGAAGTGATATTCCAAACTGACTGCTTTACGTCGGCCGACAACCCGCCACTGTCGACACCGGAACCGAAGTGTTGTTGCCAATCGGTTAGCTCTGTCGACGGTCTCAGAACAGTCGCGACTCGCTTGTTAAACCGTTCCCAGGCGTGGAGGTTGGATCGCGAGATCGCAAGAGGGAACTGGTGGAGATTGTGGGTGGTTGAAAGCCACGAGGGTGGAGTGGTCGTTGAAACCGAGTGATTGGTGGGCATGACTGGGATGCGCTGATGATTGCCCATCCAGAAAAAAAAATGTTGGACTCGTTCTTCCAACACCAGTTCGAGTCGCGCGCACATTTTTATTTGTGCCCCCACACAAAAAGGAGATGAGACAAGGTCACTGGAGAGAGCGTCCAGGTCACCTTGATCCGGGGTTGTGTCCACTGGACGCTACGCCTGGTTATGTGCATTTTGTGGCAAGCGGGCACGCGCAGAGTGTTGATCTTGGGCTTTTTGTACTGCACACCTCGAATCCAGTTGACCTCACTTGACCTCAAGGGGAAGGGGAGCAGCACCTGTTGCGGGTTTTTGGGTGATGACGTTCCTTGCCTCTTCTGCCGCTCCTGCTTTTTCGTTGGGAAAAAGAAGCGGGCGGCTTCACCACGCTGGTCTCCCCGCAACTCGCAACTCGGCAAAGCGGCGGGCGACGCCAGAGGCAGTCGATCCCCTCCCCTCCCCTCCACCATTGACTATGACGGCCTCCACGGATGCGTCCTCGGCCACGCGCACGGACTCGTACATCACGCTCACGCCGCGCTCGAGCGACGCGCCGCCGCCGTCGTCCTCGTCGCTCGCGAAGGAGCTGCTCACGCGCAAGTACGAGCTCGCCAAGAAGAAGAGTATGCCCTCGTCCACGAGCCGCGACGCGTCGCTCAACGGCACGGTGTTATCGACTAAGGACGGCGCGGCGGGGAAAGACCAGGAGGACGACGCCAAGAACAAGGACTCGCCCACCGAGACAGAAAAGTCGTCGGATATTGACTCGGAAGAAGAGACGCCCGAACCGGACGACGAAGACCTGGATGCGGCCGCCGAGGCCGAGATCGGCGCGTTCCCGACGTATGTGTGTGAACTGCATGACCCCAAAACCATGCTTACTGGTGCGTACTGCGGCTGTTGCGATTGAACCGTTGGAAGCAAGCTAACCGTCGCCTGCTGACCGTAATCACAGCCGAACATATTCAGCCGAATCGCGTCGAAATTACCCTCATCTCCGCACCGAAAGCCGTCACCGACCCCAGTAAAGACAAGAGGCTTTGGAGCTGGCACTCGACCAACACGTTCCGCTACGAGATCTCGGTTGGGCTCGCGCGGACTGTGTTTGAGTGCACACCACCGAAGGTCCTTGAAGTGCTCAAGACCCTCGCACGGGACCGTACGATCCTGGAACAGCTCCGACTCATTGAGACGTACTACTTTCGTGACAGCTTTGTCGGGTATGTCGGCCGTTTGGAATGATATCTCCCTGGATGCTCACAGTTTCCGTCATGACAGATCCATCAAACGAATCTACCCGTCGGCCGTGAAACTGTCGGAAGAGATTGTCGACGTGCTAGAGTTTATCTCGGACATTGACCAAGTGCTCATGCACAGCTCGTACCTGTCGCTGATTGGTGTCACCAAGGGCACGGTGTTCTACAAGGAGATCGAAAAGTTCGTGGCATCCCACTCGTTGGCAGCGGCGTCGGCGTCCGCACTAGGCCAAGTGTCGTCGTCAAACGAGACACCCAAGTGCCAATGCGAGACGTATGTCCGATCGGTCGATAACTTTGTGGACATCTACAAGCAGCATGAAGAACAGAGTGGCCGGTACTCGGTCGTAGCAAGCGAGTCGCTCATGTGGTCACGCGGGATCCTCTCCTTTTACACCGACACGGTACGTTGCAAATCGAGTTGATCTGCGGCTTGCCGTCTCAAGGGTCCTGACGGTCATGTACTTTGCAGGTCTATATGATGGACAAGCGAGATTTTCGTCCGCTCCGAGGTCTCAACAAGTGTACGATCTACGGTTTTGGTCGACGGAAGCTGTTTGAGATCGTGCGGACGTCACGAAAGGAGTGGACGTTCCGCCACGTCGGCTACGGCGCGCTCGCGACGCTGACGATCGAGCGGTACATGCACCACATGAACCCGTACCACATGGTCGCGATCAAGCGCCTCGTGCCCGACAATACGCAGCAGGGCAGCATGCGCGAGGAGAACATTTGCTTTGTGAAGAAGTCGAAGCGCACGCAGGGCTACCGGTGTCTGCTCATGTCGGAAGTGATCACGCGCGGCCGCGTGACGACGGCTCTCGCGATCGAGCAGGCCGACGCGCCCGAGAGCGACGCGTATCTCCACTACATGACGATGAGCGAGATCTCGGGCGCCGCGCGCGAGTCGGTGTGCAGCAGCACGCTGAGTGTGCCCACGTGCAGCTACAAACACTGCCAGCAGCTCCACGTGAGCGGCGGCAGCGACGTCGTCGCGTTCCTCTGTCTCGCGGCGAGCTACGACATCCTCGTCGGAGGCATGCGCTACTGGAAGGAGAAGCGGTATTAACTTGCACAGGCGTGGAGAATGGCGTAATATAAGATTTTGCGGTGTGTCCATCCATCCGTTCGCTACAAAGGAGCCCTTGGACGAGTAGAGAACGCCATGGCGAGTCAGGAGACGATCGCGGCGCTGGAGGCCAAGTACGTGAACCTCGACGTGCTCAAGCACCGCGCGCTGCCCACGCTGCTCATCAAGCTGCGCGACCAGACGACGCCGCATGTCGACTTCAAGCACTACGCCGACCGGCTCATGCGGTGGGTAGTCCTGTGGAGTGGAGGAGGTGGACGACGAAGAAGAGCTCACACAGGGGGCATGTATGTGCATGGCAGGATCCTTGCCGAGGAGGGACTCGCAGCGTGTGCGGCGGGGACGGCGACGGTCGTGACGCCAACGGGCGACTCGTTCACGGGCAGCGTGCCGGTCGAACGCACATGCGCTGTGTCCATCATCCGCGCCGGCGACAGCCTGCTGGACGCCGTGATGAAGTGCGACCCGCGGATCTCTGTCGGTCGGTTGCATCTCACTCCATGAAGGCGTGGTTCACAGACTGATACAACATGGTCGTGGCATGCAGGCAAGATTTTGATCCAGCGTGACGAGACCTCCCACGATAAGCACCCGATGCTGTTCTACTCGAAGCTGCCGCCCCAGATCGCCACGTTCCAGAACGTGCTGGTTGTGGATCCGATGCTCGCGACGGCTGGCAGTGTGCTGCTCGCCATCAAGGTGCGTTTCGTGGTCGTCTGGTTTGAATGGCCATAAGGAAGTCTACTCGGTGAAGACACTGACGTCTGTGACATGTGACACATCCTTGTGGTGACTGTTGCAGACGCTACTGGAGGCCGGCGTGGAGGAGCACAAGATCGTGTTCTTGAATGTCATTTCGTGCCCCGAGGGCATCGACGCACTCTTCAATGCCTACCCGAGTGAGTAGCCATATTGAGATCTCTTGGCTGTGGGGCAAAGAGCTCCCAGTGGTGACGAATGCACTAACTAATGGATACTACTGCAGAGGTCAAGGTGGTGACGGCAGCCGTGGACCGTGGACTCAACGAGCACAAGTATATCGTGCCGGGCCTGGGTGACTACGGCGACCGCTACTTCAACACCGTCTAGGCGATAGGATTCCCCACAGCGACGAAAGAAAAAGTTGCACCATCCTCCCCTCATCTGTGTATCAGGTGGCCAGGCATATATGTCTTTTCAGAGGTGTGCGAAACCCCATCGGGCGAATCGCGGGGCGATTACTCGCGCACTCTGGTTTGTATTAGTTCTCGGAGGCCAGAAGTGGGTTCCCTCTCTAGGTGTCGGCTCGATGGACGTTGGGGAAACTTGGGCCTCCATTCTTCCAAAACGTGGGCGTTGGATTGCCACCTAAGTCAGCATCTGCTGAACGCCCAACGTCTCGTGGCCCCCTTTCCCCCCACATCCTCATTTTCCCAACGTTCCCACTTCTCTAGAAAGAAGGTGCCACAATGGAGAATGCGACGCTTGCCGACTGGGCGTTCAAGCAGGGTAGCAAGGTCCGTAACTGGAAGAAGCGCTTTTTCGTGTTGCGAGGCCGCGAGCTGGCGTACTACGCGGCGCCGCCCGCGGCCGCCGGCGCGGGAGGGAAACCCGAGGAAGAAAAGGGCCGCGTGGTGGTCGTGGCCGCCGAGTTGGACGCGCCCAACGCGATGCTGCTCGTGACCTGCGAGCGCAAGACGCAGCTGCTCAAGCTCAAGCCCGTGGCGCCAGAGGACGCGCCGCTGTGGCTCGCAGCGCTGCAGCGTGCGGCCGCCGGCGGGGCAACACCGTCCACAGTGGGGACGGCGTCCACAATGGGGACCGCGATCACGAGCCCCGTGGGCGGCCGCGCGGCCGTACCTCCAGTGGTACTCGCTCGCGACCCGAGTGCCAACGCGTACAATCTATTCGGCACGGACCTGCTAGACGAGCACGGCGGCGTTGAGGAGATGCGCAGCATGGACGCGGCGAGTGTGGCCGCGTACTACCAGCCGGGCCAGCTACGACCGACCCAGCGGACGTCGAGAGAGGATGACGGCCGCAGCAAGATGGTCGGCTCGACCGTCGCGATGGACGACAACCAGCACGAGGACGACACCTTCAACTTTGGCGACGACGACGACGAGCTGTCACGACGTGGTGTGGACAAGGGTGCGCTCGCCAAGGGCAACCACATTGGCGTGGCGCGGGAAGGATGGCTCGCAGTGGGCGATCCTCGCGACAAGACCACCTGGAAGAAATGGTACGTCGTGCTGGCCGGCCCCACGCTCACCTACTTTGCCAGCAAGGGCACGGGCGAGGCGATCGAATCGGTGTGGGTTACCAGTGTGTCGCTCTCGTCGTCACGTGCCAATGCATTGGAGCTGTCACTCGACTCGGGCCGTACGCTCGGCATCGCGGCCGACTCACGAGATGAGCTGATCCTTTGGGAACGCGCACTCGCGGTTGTACTCGGCACGTCCATCTTGCTGCGTGCCGCGTCATCCAAAGAAGACATTGACCAGCAGATCGAGCTGGACTTTGGGGATCCGAACGCTGCTGGTGGACGCCCGTCGTCGTACACGGGCGTATTCCATGAAGGATGGCTATTGCTCAAGCAAGGCTTTGGCAAGAACGAGTGGCAACGGCGGTACTTTGTGTTGAATGGTGCGACTTTGCAAGAGCGAGAGTCACCGACGGCGGCGCCGCTGTCTGAGAGTTATGTTGTCCACATGGCGGTGCGAAACGACTCGAGTACTTCTGAATTCGAGCTTGAACTGATGTCCGGACGATCACTTCGCCTACAAGGCGAGAACACTGTTGAGGCCGAGGCGTGGATTCACGCACTGTCGGATTTGATAGGTACGCCAGAGGTGAAGACTGCCGCATTGCCAGAGACAAGGCAGCATGAAGCACATTTACCGACGCCTGTGATTCGTCCACCAGTCAATTTTCCGCCTGCGAAGGTGCACCGCACAGGCTGGCTAATGAAAGAAGGTGGATTAATCAAGTCGTGGAAACGACGATATTTTATTCTCGATGGCGATGCGCTCCACTACTTCGACAAAGTGAACGGCGGGCTGCTCGGTGGAGGCATCGTGTTTCGCGTGGTTCACAACTCGGCGACAGCAAACTCACTCGATGTCCACTTTGTCAACGGTCGTATTTTGCGTATTTCTACGGAATCGAGAGCTGAGATTGATGCGTGGTACGACGCTTTGCGTGCTGCCGGCGACGCCTCGGTGCATAAAGCCCAGCACGGCTCCGACGGACAGAGCGTACCTAATTCTTTGTTCGACGGCTGCCAACACGGATGGCTCATGAAGCGAGGCCAAATGATGAAGACGTGGAAGCGACGTTACTTCGTTATCCAGCGCAATCGCCTGACATACTACGACACAATCGGCGGTGAACTTCTGGGATCAGGTGCTGTGTTCGACGTCACGGCAGGGAGCCAACGGCCGCTCAGCGTGGACATTCGATTTCAAAATGGTCGTCTACTACATGTGGCGGCGGCTGATGATGACGACTACCGACAGTGGTTTGATGCTCTCAAGTCTGCATCGAACATCTCGGAAAGCGTCCTGTCACACTCGAGTCTGTCACAAGAAGATGCCCCCTTTGGAAAGGATTTTGACTACGACATTCAAGATGAAGGTGCGATCAAAGACGATGATGACTATCCTGACGCTACAGACGAGGAAGAGCTTTCGACCGGGTACGGTATGTGGGACGCTGCGATGAACAACAAGCAGAACTTGAGTCGCGAGAGCTCATGGGATAGTGACTTCAGCGAGACGAACGACGACGGCTACGAAAGTGATGGAGTATCGCCGGGCTTGAGAGGTCGAGATAGTGATACGCCATCTCTGCCCGATGAACAGCGTACATGCTCAGGTTGGCTGCGCAAGAAAGGTGGGAAGATCAAGAATTGGAAGCGTCGATACTTCACACTCCATGGAACAACTATTAAGTATTTCAAGAGTGACAGCGGCTCGTTTATTCGTGCATACGAAGTGGTCCAAGTGGAGGAAGATCCATCAGTCAAGTATGGTTTCGCCATCCTCATGAAAGGCGGCCGTCGACTTGAGGTTACTGCCGAGTCAAATGACGAGTACGAGAAGTGGTTGCTTGCTCTGTGGGGAGTTCTCGCCGACCAGCGAGCCAGTCTAAGTTCCGGAAACGTCGGCGGTGATGGCAATCGGTATTCTGCTGTTGGTGTCGTCAGTGTGAAGGGTATTCCGACATCTCCTGTCGGCTCGGCATCGACGGCTCCCTTTGCCAAGAGCCAAAGCTACAGTGGCTGGCTGGAAAAAGAAGGCCAACGGTTCAAGACATGGAAACGCCGCTATTTCACAATGAAAAACGGTGCACTGATGTACTTCAATGACGTTGGCGGCGAGACCCAAGGCCATGGAACTGTCCATGGTGTGGTTCTCGACAAGACCAAACCCAATACGCTTCGAATACTGCTCGCTAAGGATCGAGTCATGCGTGTAACGGCGGCATCAACCGCAGAAATGAACGAGTGGTTCCAGGTGCTTTCAGCCGCCAAGAAGCCAATGAAGTCTCCGCGCGATTCAGTTGCTGGCTTTGACCCTGCTGACGACTTCTCGGAGATCGCCAGTAGTACTGGATCGGCGGCTGACCGGCGATCTCTCGGCTCGGCGCCGTCAAGCCCAGTTGGTGCCGCAGCACCCCCGGCACGGAGCCGATTCGACGAGAACGACTACCTCAAGAACGACACGATCACGAATGAATCGTTTCTGCGTATCCGCGGGCCTGGTGATGATCTGTCGCTGACCGAGGGGTCGTTCTACAAGCCGCGGTCCTTCAAAGGTGATCTCAAGTTTGATCCGACACTGCCAACCCCGAGCGAGGCGGCCACGGATACCGACTCGCTTCAGATGACTCGCGTCGATAGTGAAGAGGATCTCGAGTATTTGAGGGGCTCAAATGTGGACTATGCGAGGTCCGAGGCACTACGCAGGAAGAAGCAGGAAGAAGACGAGCTGCTGATGGCTCCACAAAAGTGTGCTCCGTGTTGCATCGTCATGTAGAGACTGAGCAGCCATCATGGACCACATAACTTGCCATCCATTACGTACTCCCATTTTCTATGATACGTAACCGACCGTAACACGTTATCCATTGTTCTCTGCACATGTCGCACACCAGCCATCTCAGGGGGCCACTATTGGAAGTCGTATCAAAACTCAGGGGTGAAACCTACCAGTCGTCGTCCTCTATTAGGGTGTATCTCGCGAGGGAGAGACGTAAAGTGCAGGGCTAGCAATGGGCTCATAGTGGGAAACGACAATGGAGGACCCGACGGTCACGTACGCCGGGTGGGCGTACAAGGAAGGCAGTCTCGTGAAGAACTGGAAGAAGCGCTTTCTCGTCGTCAAGCGTCGCGAGCTGGCCTACTACAAGAGCACGGACCACACGTCGAGCCATGCGCAGCTCATGGGTGCGATGCGGATCGCCCGTGCGGAGATGGCCAGCGGCATCACGAACGGGCTGCTCATCACGAGCGTCGAAGGGCGAGAGCTCAAGATCTTCATGGACACGGCCGCCGAGCGCGATCGCTGCTACAATGCGATCGCCGAGTGGTGCCATCCGAATGGTGGCATGGTGCCGGTACGCGTATCCACGACGACGGCAACGGGACGCGACTCGACAGGTGGGTCGACCCGCATGACGGGCTGGCTCGAGAAGCAGGGACAGAACATGCCAACGTGGAAGCGACGGTTCTTTGTGCTCGACGAGGGCATTCTCTCGTACTCGACCCACGAAGGCAGCTCGAGTTTGGGGCGCCACCGTGTGCTGGGCGTGCGTCGCGACCGCACCAAGCCTTTCACGCTCGAGCTGACGCTGGACACGGGACGCGAGCTGCGCGTGAGCGCGTCGAACGAGCACGATCTCAACGACTGGCAGCGCGCGCTGCGTGCGACCATCCAGGTGAGTCCCGCGCACCGTCGCGCCTCCCAAGACAACGCCGAGCGTGGCTCGGACTTTGGCGAGCGGCCGACACTGGACGAGTCGCAGGCCAGCTATAACAACCTCTTCGGTGCACCACCGGCCGCCCCCACCACCAGAGATGTCGACGATCGACGCAGCGCCAACATGTCGTTCGGCCACAACATTCGTCTCGACTTTGACGGCGCCAACACGAGCTTTGTCGAGTGCGCGCCGCCCCCCGACCAGCTGACGGTGAAGCCGTGGTCGCCCACGGCGCCGGGCGTGGACACGATCCGCCAGATGCGCATCGACCAGAACCTATTGGACAGCGACGACGAGGAGGATTTCCAGATCACACGCGTGAGCTCTACGCAGCCGTCGACAAGCGGCAGCAGCTCGCCGGTGCCCTCGCGGCGTCCAAAGAACATGTCCAAGAAGCGTGAGGAGACGCCTGCCGGACCGGGTCCGTGCTGCTGCATTGTCATGTGAGTCCGTACACAATACAACACGCGAAGGCCTCTGTGTTGCACCGGTTTGTTCTAGATCTCCACGTCTACTGTGACAATAGTAGCAATGTGCGCGCGTCGCATGTCGGCGGTGACTGTAAAATCCAATAATCTGCACTATAGGGAAAAGTGTACCGTAGCTCTCAATAGCGAATAAACTGAGCCGTGACTTTTGGGGAATGAGATACACCCAATCTCCTCGGCTGACTCCTGGTGGAAAGCAGACGACGCAGCTGACCAATCATGTGGAGCGCCAGCAGAAAGCTTACCGTTCCGAAAATTTCGCTGCAATCCGGGAATATTCCTTCGTGTGGGTTCGCGAGGCAACAGGGACTGACTGATTTCTCGGGTGGTTGGGTTTTGTTCCAGGAAACAAAACAGCCCCTGACTTCCTGCACCTGGGACGAACCCACCTCCCCAGTCGGCGGGAGAACAAAACACACACACGACCCGTTCAGTTCCACGACGAGTTGAGGACGAGAACCAAACTCCTCTCTCTCTCTCTCCCCGTCAACGACACGTCCTGCGGAGAACCAACTAGCGGAGAACCAACTCGGTAGCGGAGAACAGAATATTCACGACCATGGCGGCGACTCTGCACGGCGGCGAGTACGCCGGGTGGATCTACAAACAGGGCTCGCTGGTGAAGAGCTGGAAGAAGCGGTTCATGGTGCTGCGTGGGAAGCACCTCACGTACTACGACACGGAGCGGATCACGCCGCGCGTCAAGGAAAAGGGCTCGTTCCAGGTGATCACCGTGGAGCTGTCGTCCGACATCCAGAACGGCCTGCTGGTCCACGGCCGCGGCGGCCGCGTGCTCAAGCTCTACACGGACTCGGCCGAGAACACGACGGGGTGGTACCACGCGATCATGGACGCTACCGGTATGGGCAACGGACTGGGCGGACTCGGCAGCATGAGCAGCATGCACGACCGCGGCAGCGACCGGTTCTCGCTGCCCACAGACAGCGGCAGCGTGGATCTGGACGATGCCGTGGACCAAATGGATCTCGTCGGCCGTCTCAGCTCGCTGCCGCTCGACGACGCGCAGGTGCAGCACTCGGGCTGGCTCATGAAGGAGGGCATGCGCGTCAAGAGCTGGAAGAAGCGGTGGTTCACGCTGCGCGGCGACACGCTGTCGTACTTTGACTCGGCGAGCACGGGCAGCAACGCCAAGGGCTACGGCCACGTGCGCGCGATCGAAGTGAACGGCGAGAAGGAGCACTCGCTCGATATCCGGTTCGACAATGGCCGCATTTTGCGCGTCGCGGCCGAGTCGCCGCGTAGCATGCAGGACTGGCTGCTCAAGATCAGCGACGCGATCGAGGCCGCCCGCGACGAGAACAACAATGCCCGCCAGAGCATGGTGATGCGACAGAACATTCGCGCGTCGATTTCCGGCCCACCGCCCGTGCACCGCGGCTCGATCATCGGCTCGGTGCCGCTGCGGCACTCGATTGCCGATCCGACGAACCAGCACGCGGATCTCCCGGCCACGCGGCCATCGATTGCAAACATGAAGGGCTACGGCCGGCCATCCGACCCGCTCGAGCGCCGGCGGTCGTCCAACGACTCGTACAACCACACGAGCTTCTCGGCGCAATCGTCCACGCTCTCCTCGAATCAGTCCGGCGACTACTTTGACGACGACAGCGATAGCGACGGCGACTGGATCTAGTCGACACAAAAACGATCTGCACACGAATATTTTTGTTGGCATCCGACCGAGAGCACAGAGGCGGCCCCCCGGTGTTGCTGCAGCGCAAGTTGGTCGATTACTGAGACGCGCCCACTCCGTTGCTGGAAGTCGCTGTGACTGACTATGGCAAGTGGAGGGTCGCGCTCGAGTGGGCGACAAAACATGCGCAGCTCGGGAGCGGGGCCGCGACCATACGTACCGTTAACGTTAGACGAGAGGCACGCCTTCGCATCAGCCAGACTAGGAAGATAGCTAGTAGATTTTCGAGACACACAACCCCCTTGTAGACTCCCCTCAATTGACAAGCACCCCCACTTTTTTTTTTGGGTCGATCTGGTCCATGATCCACGTTGAAGCTGTCACGCTGCCACACACTGCCACACGAAAACCAGACCATTCAGTGACTGTTCTCGCTGGCACTCTATTCTTGCAAGTTGGGCTGGATCAGACCCGATTGTCGGGTAAGAATACCATTGCGGTATGTATTGCACCAGCCGTCGACATGCCGAAGATCGATCTATTCTCAGGCCAGCAGCACCCGAATGACCAAGCCATGATGAGCAACCGCACCTGAACTCACTATTAGCCAAGATTACGAGGAGCATTCGTGCTTCGCGTGGCGTCGAGGGCAGCGCGACTTCTTGCCGAAACGTGCAGGACACGTCAAGATGGGGGCCGGCGCGTCGACTGTCATGACGCCGCGCACGGCGTCCCAACCGCATATCGCTCCACTTGACCAGGACACGGAGGTCGCGATCTTCACGATGATCCATCGCGAGTACGAGCAGATGACGGGTGACGATCTCGGCGACGAAGTGATCTTCGAACGCATGAAGCAGATCTGCTACAAAGCCTACGTGAATGATCCAACCAAGCCGAACGCTGGCCAGTTGAACCGCCTCCACTTTCGCCGCTCCTCGGATCCGCACCGCAAAAAGCGCGAAGCGGTATACTCCAAGGGTCTGGTACGTTGTCGCTTCCATCCACATCGCATGCCTGGTAGTTACCGAAACCAGCCACTGAACTGTTTTGTCGTCTGGCAGGATTTGGCAGGCGGTGGCGGCTCCGGTCTCACCAAGCGCAATTCCGAGAGCAAGACCGAAGAGACGGCAAGGCTTCTCAAAACGGCGTTGCAGTCGGTTCTATTCACTGATTCCAGCGACGACGAACTGGACAAAGTACGTGCATGCTGAGATCACCACAAGTACTACGCTGAAGCTCATCAAGTTGAGGAAATTGCCGTGTAGGTACTCTTTGTGATGAAGCGTCTTCGAGTTTCTCCCGACGACGTGATCATCAAGCAAGGGGATTCGGGTGACAAATTTTACGTCGTCCAAGCCGGCACTCTCGAGGTTTCTGTCAACACGTCCGTCGTGGGGTCACTTTCAACGGGAGACCACTTCGGCGAACTAGCTTTGATTTACGATGCCCCGAGAGCGGCAACCATCAAAGCAACGACGGACGCAGTTCTTTGGACGCTCGATCGAGATGAGTTCCGTACGGTGCGTTCTACCCATCCCTATTCAGTTTGTATGATGGCTCGATACTGACAATCGTTCGTTGCCTTGTAGATCCAAGCCACATCGTCCAACGACTCACTTGTCAAGCGTGCGAAATGGCTTCGTCAAGTCGAAATTTTGGCCAGTTTATCCCAACGCCAGCTCGCCCTTCTTGCTGGTGTGCTGAAGGCTGTGACTTTCGGCGATGGCGAGCGCGTTATTCGTCAAGGGGACGTCGGCGACACGTTCTACATCGTTGAAGAGGGTACGGTGTCGTGCCAACTCGAGCCGTTCGGGCCTCGGGAAGGTCTCTCGGGTACAGAGATCGCTTGCTTCGGACCGGGTGATTACTTCGGTGAAATGGCGCTTCTGAGCGACATGCCTCGCAATGCGAGTATTTACACAAAAGGGCCGGTGAAATGTTTGAGCCTTGGGCGACAGGAGTTCGACACGATGCTCGGTCCATTGACCGATGTATTGGATCGAAACAGTCGGATTCGAATTCTTCGCTCATTACCGACTTTGGCGAATCGATCGACAGAGTACATGGAGCAACTCGTCTCGCAGCTTGAAATCAAGGCCTTTCAAGACAACCAGTGTATCTTCCGTGCTGGAGATGTAGCAACGGCGTTCTATATCGTGAAATCCGGCTGTGTGAAGCTGATCACGAAGAAAAAAGACCCGATTACTGGTCAAGTCGTTGCGCACGATGTGCTCCTCAAAGCCAACGACACTTTTGGTGAGGAAGCCTTCACACAATCCGGTAACTACTCGAGCACGGTAGTCTCTTGTGGTCGCTCGCAATGTCACCGTCTCAAGGTATCGTCACTCCACCGTTCGGGGTCGAGACAATTCACCCAGCGAGTGAGCGTGGCAGATCGCGGTCTGAAGAAGTACACATCCCTGACTCTTGAAGATATTCAAGTGGTAGGTTCATGTCGCTGCGCTTGACGTTTGATGCGTGCTGACATCTCTCGTCTTTGTAGGGCGCTGTGCTTGGAGAGGGTTCGTTTGGCAAAGTCGTGCTTGTCCGCACGCGTGTCGACGGCGACAAGGAGCAGCCAATGGCGTTGAAAATCATGGCCAAGTCCCATATCATCGAGTCCGACCAGCAAGTCCAAGTCATGCGCGAAAAGCAGGCACTCATGACCTTGCCCCCGCACCCGTTTATCGTCGAGCTGTACGCGACATACCAGGATCAGAACAGCTTGTACATGCTGATGGAGCTTGTCCAAGGAGGCGAGTTGTTCACGCTTCTTCACAACGAGGAGTTCATCGAGACGGTCGACGAGGCCTCCGTGCGCTTCTACTCGGCCAACGTGATTCTCGGTCTGCAGCATATGCACAAGTACGACTTTGCGTACCGCGATCTCAAGCCGGAAAACTTGCTGATCACCAAAGAAGGCTACTTGAAATTTGTCGACTTTGGCTTTGCCAAGAAAGTGCCCTTCACGGTTGTCAACAGCGACGGCGTCGAGGAGCTCCACTCGCGCACGTACACACTGTGCGGCACGCTCGAGTACCTGGCCCCCGAGTTTGTGCTCAACACGGGCCACGATCTGGCCGTCGACTACTGTACGGTGGCGGTACTGTTGGGAACCTCGCGCGTGGCCTCTCTAATGGACTAATCTCTTTGTGTGTATGCCGCAGGGGCGCTGGGGATCTTGATCTACGAGATGCTGGTCGGGTACACGCCGTTCGGCACGGGCGACGGCGACACGACGCAGCTTTTCCGCAACATCGCGATGGTGCGCACGGGCGCGAACCAGGTCGACTTCCCGTTCCACTTGCTCGAGAACTGTCCCATGGCGTGCGATCTCGTCAAGCGGCTGCTGCAGGGCGATCCGGCCAAGCGCATCGGCGTCGGCATCAACGGCGACCAGGACCTGCGGCAGCACGCGTGGTTCTCCAAGGTCGAGTGGGACAAGCTCTACGCGCGCGCGCTGGAGCCGCCGTACATCCCGCCGATCGCGGGCGCGGACGACATCTCGCTGTTTGAAGGCGAGATCGGCAACCGCGCCAAGGACAAGCCCTTTGACGGCACGGGCGACGAGTGCTTTGTGGGCTTTTAAAGGGGACAGGGTAGTATCGATTGGGTAAAATAGAGACACGTTGAATCTACCTTTTTTCCACCAATCGAAGCGTCCGCTATCTTTTTTGTTGGACGGAGGAGGAGGGGACCGGGACCGATCATTTTGGTGCCTTCTTTCTCGAGTCCCCATGACCATGGCCAAGAAGGCGCTCTTCCGGCTGCGCGTGCTGCAGCGCCACGCGGCCCCGCGGCCCGTGGGTCCGTTCGCGGCGGGCTTCGCGACCAAAGCCCGCGACGACTTTGCCGACATTCTCTACGGCCAAGACACGGGCGTGCGCACGGTCCAGTGGAACCGCCCCGACAAGCTCAACGCGCTCACGCTGCCCATGGTGCACCATCTGACCAAGCGGCTCCAAAAGATCGAGGCCAACGAGACCGTCAACGCCGTGGTGTTTTCCGGTGTCGGCGGCAAGGCGTTTTGCGCCGGCGGCGACGTGCGCGCCGTCGCGGACCTCGTCAAGGACCCGGCCACGCGCCACCTCGCGACCGATTTTTTCCGCTACGAGTACCGCCTCAACTACATGCTCGCGACGACCGAGAAGCCCATCGTCTCGTTCCTCAACGGCGTCACCATGGGCGGCGGCGTCGGGCTGTCGATGCACGGCAAGTTTGTCGTCGCGACCGAGAAGACGCTGTTTGCGATGCCCGAGACGGCGTTGGGGTTCGTGCCCGACGTCGGCGCGTCGTACTTGCTGCCGCGCCTTGGCCGCAAGATCACCGAGGGCGAGAACTACGAGGCCGACGTGCCCAAGTCGCGCGCGCTCGCGGGCCAGGGCATTGGCACCTACCTCGCGCTCACGGGAGACCGCCTCAAGGGCACCGAGGTGATCGCGTTCGGTCTCGCGACGCACTACCTACCGACGAGCGAGTACGACACGCTCGTGCACCACCTGACGGGTCTCGAGTTTGCGCCGGAGGTGCCTCAGGAGGAGCGGGATGAGATCATCCACGAGGCCATCGCCGAGCTCGAGACGGACGAAGCGTTCGCGGAGATTGACTCTGGTACGTGGCGATGACCGCATGGATGGCTGGACGTACCCCATTTCTTACCAAGCGCTGTTGTGTGTGGTGGCAGCGTACTACGAGACCGTGGAGAGCGTGTTTGGCGCGCAGAACGAGGACGACACGATCGAGGGGATCATGGCGCGTCTTGAGGTGCGACGGGAACTTGGATCAATGCCCTAACGCTGGACCGCGGCGTGCTCACATCCCTACCTGCTCTCTTACGTACAGAAGCTGAACACGGATTGGTCGAAGCAGACCCTGGCGACCCTCCAGAAGATGTCGCCGCTCGCGCTCAAGGTCACGCTCGAGCAGATGCGTCAGGGTGCCGTCAAGAACTGTGCCGAATGCTTCCAGATGGAGTACCGCTTGGCGTCGCGTCTGACTGCACGCCCGGACTTCGTGGAGGGTGTGCGCTCGGTGCTTGTGGACAAGGACCGCAACCCCAAGTGGGAGATCACGGACTTCGCGGCGGTCACGCCCGAGCTGGTCAAGTCGTTCTTCGAACCGCTGCCGGAGGACCAGGAACTCGTGCTGTACTCGAGCAAGGACAACTAGACGACCTTGGTCTTTTTGTATCTGTCACATTTTCCTGTAGAAGGCTTTGACGACGAGCAAACTCGGCGACTGGTCCAGACAGGCACTAGGCAATGAAGAACGCATGTATCTATTCGCCTGCCTGCCCAGCTAACGGACATTGATATTCGTAATACCAGCCTCTCGCATCCAACCCCAATGTGTCGCAGGTACTCCTTCTGGTCCCGGTTCATAATGTTCAGGGCTTGGCTCCATTCAGGGTTGCTTGTGCGTTCGCACTGATCTCGTATTTATAGGAACCATCTCCATGGAGAACCATAATCGACGCGTCAGGTCGAGTCACCTTCCAAGTTTGCGCTGCGCTTAGCGCCGTCGCGTTGACCGTCATGCTCTCTCCGGAGTCGTTCACACGAACCACCAAGCGATACGTGACCGACATTATCCGAATCTCACTCGAACGTCATGGCATCATCGGCTACATTGAGACCAATGAAGGGATGACGTTGCTCGAGGCGCGGCAGCTCATTTGGGAGAATGTCGAGAATGCTCCGTGCGATTTCCAGTTCGTGCTCGACGACGGTGTGCCCGTGAGCGCTCGGCAGGAGAGTACGCAGCGCGTGCTTCACTTTTATCCGTGTCTCAAGATTCGTGAATGCAAGAAACCACCTGCTCCTACACAACGCACGGGAGGAACAGTATCTCTCCCTCGAGACGCCGAGCGTGAGGCCAGTACCAGCAACAGCTCACTGGAGAAGATATCTGTTTGGACGGCATCCGGGGACGAATTCACCGTGTGGATCTCTGAAGACTACACTTTCCAGCAGCTGCGCCGCGATGCCGCTCGATACTGGAACCTGCCTGCTGGTCAGGTTGCACTGACGGATAGCGATGGTTGCCTCTGGCCCGAGCAGGCCAAAATCCTTGGAGTCATGGGCGTTGAGGAACTGCTCGAGCGGAAGATTGTGTTGGAGAGTAAAGCGGCGTCCTCAGCCGCAGCTACTGTTACTAAACCACGATCAGGCACGTCTTTCGCACGAACGCTGGCCGTGCTACCAACTCGCCGACGGTCGACCAGCCTCGACGCGACTCTGTCGCCAACGCGCACAATGGCAAACTGGCAGGACATTCTTTCGTCGTCACCAGCTAGCTCATCGTGTGCCGAGCCTACGAATACCGTGGAAGACTTGTGGCGAGTCTTCACGTTCTACTGCATGAACGGTGATAGTCTCGAGCTCGAGTGCATCAAGGCCCACCAGTTCAACAGGCTGCTGCGCGATGCTCGTGTTCTCGGCACAGTCGTGACGCCAGCGATGGCTGACATCATCTACACCTCGGAGACCAAGGGCAAGTCGCAGGCGTCGCGCAAGATGAACTTTGACGAATTCCTCAACGCCCTTGTCAAAGTTGCACTCGCTCGACAACGCAAAACCCCCAGCAAGCTGCTGCAGCGGAGCGTGGACACACAAGAAGAAGACGAGCTCTTTCAGAGACTTGTGTCTGAGTGCATCTTGCCTCGTGCTTCGCGCTGGCCCACGCACATGTGGGATGTGCTTACTCAGCAGCTACGCCACCCAGAGATCGTGGGTTTCGTGTCAAAATTTCTAGATCCGCTGCTGGACATCTATGCATTTTACGCCAAGAGCCATTTGCTGAATCCTGCTACTGGTATCAAGGAGTTCCACATGGCGTACGGCGACTACCAGCGGTTCGTCAACGACTTTGCCATGGCCAACCTCCAGATCTCGAGTGTTGAAGCCGCTCAAGTCTTCGTCGCAGCGTGTTCGAGCTCGCCGTTCCACGAGGCACTGAATGGTGGCAGCGACGCAGGCCTGATGCCACCACAATCGCCAAGTAGTAACTCGCAGCTGGCAACGGAACTGGATGCCAATTGTGATGTTTTGTCGTGCTCATCGTCGAGTGCGGTGGCGACGGTCACGTCAGCGTTCCAAAAACTTGCTCTGTCGGCTGAGGGTGCCGTGCTATTTCTCCCTTCGGAGGCGCAGGTCGGTCGCTTGTGCATGAGCTTTTCTGCCTTTTTGGATGGACTAGGACGGCTCGGGCTCGTGGCCTTCGTGAAGACCAAGGCCGGCAAGCTCCACGCGCTCCAGTCGGTCAAAGCAGTCTTTCACCACCTGAGCCGTGGCCTCACCCGCTCCCGTGTGCTCGACATTGTCGCAAACCATGGGTCGGCTTCAATCCACTCCGGTCGATTCTATTCCGGCTCTGTCTTGTTCAACAACAAGTTCCTCGACATGTGGCGCTACGAAGGCTCCCCGGACTACCTTGCCGTTGGCACCACTGGAGGCGCTGGGTTCACCGCCGATCCAACGGTCGCAACGGCCAGCATGGGCTCTTCATTGATGGCATTGAGCCCAACGGCAGTGAGAACGGGAGTCGTAGCTACGCCGCTCAGTCCGTCGAAGAGACTAGCATCGTCGGCAGCGATGTTCGATGAGCGCGTTGTCCCGAATGGCGCTGGTCGTGGCCGCGAGGCACTTGACCGGCTCATGCGAAACGCTTTCATCCGTAATGCGATGGCCTCGGCAAGCACCTCCGCACCTTCGATGCCGTCAGCACATGAGAAAGAAGATTGCGTCATAGCAGCTCTCCCGACCCACGACATTCCGGTAGTGCGAGAGGGCGATAGTGGAAGTAAACCACCGCCCGCACCGCCAGCAAAGGCAAACCACGAATCTCTGTCAAGACCGTCCGAAGAGGAGATAGCCCAGATTCATTCCCCCGTCGACACACGACAAACAATCGCGCATGAAGGTGAGACTTCCGTGGCGACACGACCAGCTCTGCGCTCATACGTGAGCGGCACCTTACCGCTGCACCCCGACGACGAGCGCTCACTCTACGAAAGCATTCTACTCAAGGGCGGGGTCTTCAAAAAGTATGGCCAATGGGGGAACCCGCACCGACGCTTTGTGTGGTGCTCCCCCGTGTTCGACGGGGTGTATTGGAGACCCATCAACAAAAAGCACAGTCTCAGCAAAGACGGGCTCACGGTCACGAGCCTCATTACAGTTCTACCGGGTAACTCGCACCGAACACGGTACGCGTTCATGAAGCACCTCTCCGATGGTAAAGTGCAGCCATGTCTGGGACGTATGACGAGCAGAACTAATTCGTTGTTGTCTGTACACAGAGAAATCACTCAGCAAATGCTTCTCACTCGTCGCGGAGGACCGGCGGCTCGATCTGGAGGCCGACTCGGAGGCGTCGCGCGATCTCTGGGTGCAGGCACTGCTGTTTCTCATCCGCGACCGTCGCTCGCGCAAATCTCCAGCGTGACGAAGTGACGAGGCGCAATAGACGGTAGAATTTGGGCAGACCATACGAATCAACTATGATATGCTATTCTGGCTCATGTGAGACTTCAAGGTTGCTTCACGCTTGAGTGGCTGCAGCGACGTGAGAAGCGTTCGGAAGAGTCTATCTCGTGCCTCCACCGGTCCCGTCAGTTCACGTCGCAGCATGGATACTGAGTATAACCCACTGGGAGGGAATGCATACACTACGACGATTGCACGAGCATTCACGTGTATCACTTCCAGTCGGCACTTGTCAGCATGAAAAGCAGTAGCCGGATCGTCTGGTACAAGAAACCGAACAACGTAGAACTGCCGGCGACCAGCAGTTTTTGCACTTGCACCAAACTTGGCAACGCAGACACGGAGGAGATCTGGTTGGTTCGTTGCGGAATGGAGTGGCAGAGGCAAGACGATACGGGTGGGCGTTTGGTCGAGTTCAGGCTTCAGTGGGAATCCTCCGTCACGAACAAAGCGGTCGAACTGTTGAGGTTCAAAGAAATCCACGAGGTCCGTAGAAATTTGCCAGGGATGCTTGATTCCTAAAGAAGATATCAACACGGGGAGTTTCGCTGCACTGATGGCTTTGGCGAAGGTGACATCTAGCTCGCAAAAGGAGCGTACGATTACAGCGAGATTCACGACGAGTGGCTTCCCCTGCGCCGGTTGTTGTTGGGTATAATATCGCAAGGCCTGGGCAACCGCACCGCTCAGCCCACTGGTGTTGGGGGAGATGGCTGCCAGACAGTGCTCTCTTGATCTGGTACATGTGCTTATAATCTCCAAACACTCTCCAGCGACCTTTGCGTGCTTGTAGTGGCGCGCGAAGGTTGACACAACAGCCTGTCCCATGTTTTCTTGTACAAAAATCGGTGCAAACACTGAGAAAGATGGCGTAATCAAATGAAGCAAGACGTTGAGAAGCACCACGAGCACCTCTGGCATTGAGCTGTTGGCCTCGCGCAGTCTTTTCCAGCTCGGGAGAATGCCGCATTTGTGGATCGCGACGTGAGCTGCTTGTTTTGAGTCGAGTACGTCGACGAGCAAAAGCAGGACACGCACTCGGCCAGGTAATCCGTCCAACAGTTCCGCGAGCCTTATGCAGAAAGTAACGACAGTCTTCGTGTCTGCTACTTGATTGATCAGAGCATTGGCAGCGTTGGAAGCGGTATCAAGACGGAAAATGCTGCTACAGAACTTGAACACGGCGGTCGCGAGGTCGCGAGTTGAAAGATCTTCCGTCTCGAGAGGGCTGAGCGTGGTGATTGACAGCAATGCAAAACGAGCGACTCCACATTCCACGAAGTCATCACGATCCACCCTACCAGCCTCGAAGTCGATCACCCACTTGAGTACCTGTGCTGTAACTTCACGGCGTGCGTTCCGATCACGAGTTGCTTCTTCGACAACCTTCAGCTCTCGGGCAAGCTCCAATCGTTCGAGCTGCCGTCCCCACTTTGCTGCGGCGACTGGAACTGGCTCCGCAAGCCATTTGTACACTTCACAACAGCGAGCCATAGCATCTCGAGCCTTCGCGAAGCACCTCTCGTCTGCCAATCGCTTCGACTCGGCTAGTAACAACTTCGTTTTGGCTTGCGCTTTTTCTTGAAAGAATCCTTCGACGTCGGCAAAGCACTTGTCAAGATCGTCGTGCGAGTGTCCCAGTTCTCTTAATGGTATCTACGTCACATCAGGTACGTGTCAGTGAAAAGGCCTCAGACGCGAAGCACAGATTGAATATCTCACCTCGCCCAATGGGTCGACTGGCTCCGAGAGCGAGAGAAGCATTTGGCTTCCGTGGTACATGGGTGATGTCCGAAAAGCAGCGTATTGGTCACTCGCCGAGCGAGCTGTTTCAATCGCCGCGCTGATGTCGCCGGCATCAAACAGTCGTGAGGCCTCCGCGAGCCGAGCCTCGGCTACCGCTTTGTAGCGAATCGCGGGGATACAAGCCGCTCTAGTGAACACAACACCAACAATGACCGTTAGCATCACGCGTGATTACGAGAGCCTGCTGTCAGCACTCGTACCGTTTGTCTCGTGCACGGCGGTAGGCGCGTTCCGCTCGGTCCAACAGCATCTCGACGGCACTGATCTCAACTGCAGCACCTGAGTGAAGAAGCGCAACGGCTTGCTTCATGAGCCCGTTCGCGACGAGCCGCTGATGTTGGCGTTCGTGTTCTTCTTGCTGCGCGAGTGCTCGGAGGTCTGCTTCAGATGTCTCAAGGTATGCGATCAGGTCTCCATAGAAAGCTTTCTCTTCGTCGGTCCTCCATCCTCCACGCGACTCGGTAGAATCGCTTCGCTCGACGAAACCGATAAGTTGCTCCATGATCGCTCCCACTTGCTTCAGATCTCTGGTGGCGACGGCTGCTGTCATCAATTTCTGAAGCCGATCGACTTCGCTCCTCACATGCTGCAGCACATCGACTCGTGGCCTTGTGTGAACTAGCTTGTTAGGTGTAACCGAGTCGAGCGGCTGCAACTTTCGAACGCGAGACCCTTTCGACGTCTGCGGAGACGAGTGGCGTTGTTTGTCGACTGGACCGATAATCCTCATTAGTTCTGGAAGATTCGAGTATGGAACACATTTGCTCAGGGCCATGCGCCATGCAGCCAGTTGTAATGCTACAGTGACGAAGAGGTGTATTTTTGGGGCACGGTGTGATTCTATTCGGTTGTGTTCACCTCTCGAAGTGACCATCAAATCCCACGAAGCCAGCCATCAGGAATGCGTGGAAAAACGGCTTCTTCTCGATCTTGGAGCACCAGTTCCACGCACTCGTCAGTCGGCCGTCAATGCACGAGCCAGCATCGAAGAAGTTGTCAGCACCACTCCCATCAAAGCCATGCTTGAAGAAGTCGCACAAAATGATCTTCTGTAGCAATGTTGGGCCACCGAAATCGGCAATGTAGGCTTTGCAATCAGGGTGGTCAGCCATCGCAACGATTTCATCCAAAGTGTTGACGATCGGGCTGAGAATACGCGACGTCTGCGTGTACTTGTCGATGAACATGAGCGCATTCGGCACATTGTGGTCGCCGAGATGGATGACGGATGATCCAACCCAGCGTGGCCGCATCTGCTGTGTCTGGTGAAGAAGCCGGTGGGCAAGCGCAGAGGTCTTGGGTGCATACTGGACCCGGTTCAGACCCTGGCCAGTGTCGCGTAGGCGGTATGACGAGCCGAGCAACAAGTCATCCTCCACAGCCCACCAAAGGCGAAGCATTGACGTGGTGATTGTGCGCCAAAGAAACAGCGATTGAAGCACGTACTCGTACTGGCTGGCGTGACTGTGGCTCAGGCGCGCACCATTCTTGCCGGCTCGGATCTCCAGGCTGAAGTTCGTCTCAGCTTTTTCGGGCGTGAAGAACGTTTGCAAGTATTCGATCATACGCACAATCGGTGTGCGGTTCGCGACGAGATAGCTCTGGCTGTCATCAATGGAAGAAAGCACGAGCCGAATGTCGTCTGCGGAGAGTGATGCCGAGGCATAGTCACGCACGAGCTCTTCGATCGCGCGCTGCTTTGCCTTCAGTGCTGCATGGAGATCGCCCTCGTCGGCGTCGGCTCCACCACTAAACACTGCCGTCGCGGTGAGGCAGCGTCGGTCACGTAGCAGGTCAAGAGCGTGACGTTTCGAGAGGAACGATTTGACCGTGCGGATCGGGCGCACGCACGAAAACCCCAGGTAGCTCTGGATCTCCCTCATGTTGGCGTCCTGCAGCATATAAATCATCTTGCCGTAATTGTTCCGCATGCGCTCTAGTGAGACATACACGGATCGTTAGTGGCATGGCGTGTAGCAAACCAACACGAATAGGCTCGCACCTGGATTCATAATCTTGTACCGACGTCCGATCTCAAAGACCTCGCGGAAGAACGCCGCATTTTCGTCAAACTTGGAGTTCTGCACGAGCCGCTTGCCCTTGCGAAAGTCCGTCGCGACCATCATGCCCGAGAGTGTGCTGAACACCTCGCTGAGCTCCTGGATCACGCGCTTGACCGGCGAGCGGTACGACAACACGTCCACTTTGTCCGTGTACTCGCTCACGTTCAGCGACGCGTCCAGCAAATTGAACAGCGCGCGCTCGTCGGAAGAGAGCCGCAGCGGAATGAACGCAGCGTCGCGCAGCAGCGGAGAGGCGCTGTCGTCCAGCAGCGACTCCTCCATCTCGTCGTCGTCGTCGTCGTCGTCCTCGTCGTCGTCCTCGTCGTCCTCGTCACTCTGCTCCCGATGCCCGTTCGTCTCGATCGTCTCCACCTCGTCGTGACCGTTCTCCATCGGCGCGTCGTCCGATACCGCTGGTTCGCTGGTCGTCACCACCGGCAACCGCTCGCGAACCGTTGCACTGGCGGTTGCTGGTCCCAACGCCGTCGTGCAGTGCGCGCGTCGCGAGCCGGCGCGGTGCTGCGCCTGGAAACAGAGCTCACAGTAGTCGTCCTCGCAGGTCTCGCAGCGCAGCGCCGCGTCCGTGTCCTCGCACTCGACGCACACGCGCGCGGCCATCGCCTCGGACGGCATGCCGCCACGTTTGGTGTGGGGGGAAACCCCTGCGAGGATTTGTTGCAACGGGTGGTGTCACAAATCTATAGTGACGTCCCGCACAAGAATGACTAGTTATGGGTCTGGGTTTTGGAAGAGAGAGAAACGGGTCAGCCCGTGGGTCCGAAGCGACCCAAAAAACTGTCTTTTTCCTCCCCTCCGCCCCGCGACTCGCGACGTCAGGTCACCCCCCAGCGGCAGCTCAGGAGGAAGGAAGAAACCAAGGACCAACATCGCCATGGGTGCGTATATTGTTCTCCCGTCCCGTCCTCCAAACCGGAGGGGAGGGGGGGGGGGGCGAACA
>JAADVY010000042.1:0-37726 GCA_023336035.1 Pythium plurisporium
CCGAACGACTTGCCTCCGATGACACACACAGCTCCGCATGCTTTGCCTCCAGCTCCGACACACGCGCGAGCGCCACGCTCAACTCGCTCGACACACGACTTAGCTCGCCCTGCGTCAATGCGCCGCTTGAACGTAGCTCCACCGCCTCCGCAGACAAAGTGGCCACTTGTGCACATAAACTTACGCTGGCTGTGTGATGGAGTTGATCTCTAGTTTCTTGGTCTTCTTGTGATAACTCAATGCGCTCGGTGAGCTCGGATATTCTAGCTGTCGCAGTCACTAGTTCATTGTGGAGAGCACTCATTTCGATGTCGTGTTGTTTCTTCAGCTCTTTTTCTCGGTGATTGTATGCGCTGAGTTGGATATCGCTGGTGGCAATGCACAGCAGCTGCTCTTGGTGGTTCTGATCAGCGTCTGATAAGCGAGATTGAAGCTCCTCACAGTGAATCCTCAACTTATTGATTGTCTGTGCCGATGACTGAACAAGATTGTGCTGTGACCGCAGATGCAGTTCAACGAGACGATGCTTGTGGTCGACCATCGGCCAGGTAGCCTTTATCCGCTCAGTCAGCCCGTACAGATAAAGTAGAGTAAGCATCATTGCTTCATCCATCGAGCTAGACGTCGATAGATTATCTGTCGAGACTAGAGCGTCTTTCCATATCTCTGGCTCCGTGAGCTGGGATTGGAAACTTGTGAGCTGGTCTTGGATCGACTCTGAAGCATTGATGAGCGCCATTGTTACCGGCGCACACATTTGGTCACAAACTCGCCTCAATATGTGCAGACAAAATACGCTCAGAAGGGCTTCGATTCGTTCGTACAGAACAACTTTCCGATGTAGGTGTGCATCGAATTTCTCCACACTCAGAACGTTTTCAGTCTTCGCTGACCAGCCAGAGATTGCGGTTCTGAAATCTTCAAGACGATGAGCGATTGCTAAAAAACACCGATCTGCGTATTTCAGAAGCTGACGCTCTGTCCCAGTGGAAAGAAATGCAGGATCTGTTTTGGTGGTGAGATTCTGAACTGCCGACGGCAACCGTTGATGTAAATGGCGCAGCGTTCGATCTTTCGGCCCCAAGTATTTGCGTGCCATATCAACAACGTCCATGCACCGGATAATTCTGGCTTGAACCTGTTGCTTATGCTTTGCAATCGCTGATGTAACTTTGTGCCGGTGCTCTGGTGCCTTGTCGTGCCGAACAAGAATCCCCGTGTCTCGTTTATTCTTCTCTTCAAATGCCTCGACAACTGCCGCCGCCGCATCAATGCTATCTTGTAGTTCCTTGTCCAGGGTAAACTCGTTTACTCCAGTCAGTTGCAGCGAGAGACTGGGAGGCGTATTGGTAGAGAGCGGAATCGTTGATTGAGGGGATCGAGCAGTCGTATCGAATGGTGAGAGACAAGTTTCCAGAGCCTCCGTGAGTGTCATAGTGTCATCTGTATCCTCAGTTGGGGTCGATGCAAGAAACTCCAGGTAGTTAAGACTCATGGGGGGATGGGACTGCCCATCCAAACATGGACTCAGCTGAGGCGAATCGCTGCTCTGCGCGTCGAGGATTCCATCGAACAACACAGTGTTCACAACGCCGAAACAGAGAGTCGAGAACGTTGCCACAGCGCTGGGTACATCAACGGACGCTTTCGGTATACACCGCATTGGAATGCAGTCGTCAGATCTCGCTAACTCTTGTAGAGAGGAACCATGTTGACTAGAAAGATTGGTCGTGGCTGGCTGTTCGATTTCTTCCTTATCCCCGCATTTGCTGCTGTATGACGAGGATTTGTCGTTCACTTTGAGTGCATCTATTGATGCACAAGTTATCAAAACTGCTCGCCATCGCTCGAATGCCTGTACCGTCCTTCGGAATGCGACACACCGTCGACGGGTGACGATGCTCAAAAGGAGTGACTGTCTTCGGATAGTCGTCGCAATGAGCTCGTCTTGAGCGGCTTGGCGTTGATTCTCAGCTTCACGGACCACGAGAAGCTGTTGATGCTGCTGGTGGATCTCTTTATCCTTCTTCTTCAGGATCAGCTTCAACTTGGCTAGCTCACGTTCCATCTTCGCTTTGTCAGCTTCGTTGAATCGGATGGTCGGATATTGAGGACTTTCGTAGTGTTCTTCATTCTCTGGGCCGATCATCTTCATGGATTTTATCATTGCTTGCCCTGACTCGTTGGCGTCTTTCTCTAGTGGTGGGTCATCGGATGGCATCGCAGTCTGATCAGGAATATCGCAGTAATAGAAGGTTTGGCTCGCTTGGGGGATGAGCTGGAGGGTTTGTGCTGGTAGATCCACAAATAAGGGTGGTGTTTTCGCAGTATTTTGCAACTTCTCCTTCAGCTCCAAGATTTCACGCCTCAGCTCTTGCACCAACTCCAAGCTGTTTTCGGTGTTGATTCTGACCGTGTTGACAACGTTCTTGGCGCGCTCAATATACTTTAGAGTACTCAATGTCTCTTCATAATGGACGCAACATGGGCTGATTGCTGCCAGCATGACCGTTTTGGCATTGCCACCAAGGCTTTCCTTCAGCAGACGAGTGAGAACTGAATTGCGATATGGAACAAATGCAGCGGTATGGCTGGATGAGTGCCCAATACCGTGAGTGGTGCCACCTCCCAGTACTGACGATCGCTTCGAAAGAGCACTGATAACATCTGCCAACGTCGATAGTGAACGGTTAATACTGCCGGCCTCCTTGAGACGTTGACCACTCGCCCCAGAAATATCAGCCCGTTCGCTACCAGCGAGGTCCACCAAGCATATCTTACTTTTCTTCGCGAACATTGTCATTCCCACATTTGATCCAACTGGGTCACTTGATGGGTCCATCCATGACGCACTTGTCAATGACGCTGCGCAGATCCGAACACTTGGACTATGTTGCTTGACATAGAGCGTAAGGATCGCGTGCGAGCGGGACGATCGTTGGTTGAGGTTTGTCGCAGCGACTGAGCGTACACGGTTACCTTCGTCGATCAACACCTTGACGTCTTCAAAGCTTGACACACCACGATACTTCGCGTTCTCAACGAAAACACCTTCTTCTGGATTCTCGCGTACTTTCAGTGATTCTTTTCCACTCATAGCAGCTCCAGCCAGTAGATCATACACACGCTCGTGGTATACTTCAACATAGCTAACTTGAACAGAGAATCGACAGCTGTGACCAATTGCTTGTGCTGCTGTCCTCGTGTTCTCCATCTTATCGAAGAGACCGCGGCAGATGCGAGGAATGATCCCTTGGCGAGGATGTGATCCGGCGGGCAATTCCTGAGACCGTGTGCGCTCTACGATATTTGATCGCAGATCAGCTGTATCCCCCATCATCGTAAACGTCTTGCCTGCACTTGTCTGCCCATACGCGAAAATGGAGCAGTTGTATCCTTGCCACGCCGATTCGATGGCGAATGTACCGAGCTCTTCATAAATGGTACTCTGTGTAGCGAACGCTCGCCCAGGCGTCTCGTCATAGGACCAGAAGCTGTGGTCGAAGTAGAAGTCGTGCGAAAACTGGGTAGCATGACTTCCCAAGGCTCCGAAGTCACTAGAACCGGTGGTGCTCGACGAACTCGATAGTGAGAGGGGATTCACGATCCGTGTCCAGTTACCTCTGCTGGAAGCCTGGACACCCATATCGATGATACGTCGGTTTCCCGCCTTACGCTCGGACGCGAACATCGGGCGGACGCGAACCGCCGTGATGATGTGGTTATCACCCGAAGCAAGCATCGTACTACCAGCTGAACTGACACCGTCGTCTGGCGAATCCAGGTGTCCATAATGATCTTTTTCACCGTCCAACTGTGCTTCGTCTTGATTCCCATCAACATCAAGCAAGTCCTCGCCTCGACCCGCAGCCGCTGGTCCACGCGAGGCTGATCGCAAAGCCGAACCACCTCGTGGCCGACGAGTCGCTGTTGGCATAGTCGACACAGCATCTTGCATTCGAGAGCCTATGGAGTGCAGCTGGGATCTTGCGGTGCTTGGTGTACGCATCGCACGCTGGCTTGTACCACTCGTCGCCGATGGGTGTGAGCTATCTCGCACGAAAACGCGGCTTGTGCGGAGACTGGCTGGTGCGGGGATGCGCGTCGCAGTGGGCTGCAGGAGCGATGGTTCCCGCCGCATCTGCGCAGCCAGCGGCACGGCATGCGCGGCTGGAGCTGGTGCCGCACTTGGTACATTCGTGCAGGCATTCGCGGGCGCCGAGGCGGAGAGACTGCGCGGTTGGTAGCGGCTGCTGTCCGCACGACCGTTGAACATCGACGCTTGGGCGCTTCCAGCGCGTGGATTCCGAGCCACGTCCGAGAGGGAAATTGGTACCAACCTGTAGTGCGGGACGCGTTCTTTTAGTTCCCACTATAGGCTTCGCCTGTCATCGCCGCATCGAGTCGCCATGGCGGATCTCACGCAGGACGTTTCCTCTCGCCGGTGCGGTTCCATTCCCGCCGTTTCTGAAACTTCCCCTGAGAACATAACCGTTGGGAGCGTACTATGGATTCATATTTAGTACCACACAGGAGGCACAATTGAAAATGGTTTCCCGCCAAAAATACCTAAGAGATACGAAAAGAGACCATGGATGCAGCCTTTCCAATCATGGCTCGATGCATGTGCTGCTGCTTGAAGCTCACAAACGACTAAAGATAGACAGTCTCTCAACGAAGAGCATGGTGAGCAGAATGGGTTGCCCTGTGTGGGATAAGAGCATGCGACGGATGGGCGAGCCGCCACCGGAGCTAAAGATGCCACGACGGTATCTTTTCGTCTTACGGAGATCAAGCCACGATGAGGTGCAGATGTGCCATGCACATACGAGATCGCATTCTTCGATTTGCTTTCAACAGCTCGAGTAGATTCACAAGCTCAGTCAGTCACCATGCCCGGCGAGAAGGCTCTCTTTCGCTCCCAGCAAGAAGACCATTACTCGGACGATGTCTCGCTCACAACCGATGCGCCAGTCGACCGCAAGTCCATGGTTCGTGAAGCCTACGCCGAGTTCCTCGGCACGATGATTCTCGTGCTTGTTGGCGACGGTGTGGTGTGCCAGACAGTCCTCTCACAGGGCATCGAGGCGACCCGAGCTGCCAAGCACGAGACCAACCCGGACTACACCAATTTTGCTGGTGACTGGAGCACGATCTCGTTTGGCTTCGGTATCGCGCTTATGATGGGCCTTTACGCCTCAGCTGGTGTGAGTGGAGGCCACTTAAACCCTGCCGTGACTGTTGCGATGTGCCGTCACGGGCGCCTCCCATGGAAGAAGGCTCCTTACTACATCGGTGCACAGTTTGCGGGTGCCTTCATTGGTGCCATGATCGTGTACTTCGGTTACTATGCCGGTCTTCGTGAGCTCAATGTCTGGGACCAGGGCACGGCCGGGATCTTCGCCACGTACCCCAAGGACCACGAGGGTCTCATGGCTGGTTTCCTTGACGAAATCATTGGCAGTTTCCTGTTGCTCCTCGGAATCTTCGCCGTCACGGACAAGTTCAACAACGAGGCCGACAACGGTATGAAACCAGTCGTGATTGGTGTGATGCTCACGGGTATTGCGCTTTCATTCGGCTACAACACGGGCTTTGCGCTCAACCCTGCGCGTGACTTCTCGCCGCGTCTGTTTACGGCGATGGCTGGCTGGGGTTTCAAAGTGTTCACGTACGGCAACGGGTACTTCTGGGTGCCGTGCATCGCGCCGTTCTTCGGTGCTCTTGCTGGCTCGGAGGCTTACACCTTCCTCATTGCTCGCCACCACCCGGCCACGTTTGTGTCTTCATCGGACGAGGCGTAAGCACCAGGTGACCTACGCGAGGAATTTTTTCCATCACAAGCCCCCATGCATTTTCATCCCATTTTTTCCCTACGTCACGAACGATAATATAAGTGAACACGAGGGATCAGCAGAACTTATGCACTCCCAATTGCCACTAGAATTGAGCAGGTTACAGACTATGTGGACATTCACATCATTAGATCACCTCCGTCTCCACGTGCTCAGGCGAATCTTCTTGGTTTCCGTCTGTCTGGTCCTCTTCGCCATTCGTCTCGGCATACTCGGGTGCTAGAAGGGAGCGCGGCGCGGCCAGACGCTGCTGCTCGCCTGTTGCAACATTTGCGGCTGACTGCGCGATGAAACGAAGGTGGCGTTCTTCGTTTGCACGATCTAAGAGCGTACAGTGGAACAGTCAGAAGAAGAAAGAGGGAGTTCAAAAACGATTTTACCTTGCTCCCACTTTGAGACGAGATGCATCACAAACTCGGAAACGTCCTGCAGCCGCTTGTGGATCACTCTTGATGGCGTCCGTCTTAATTCATCCAAAAGCGGTTGGAGCTCTGACCGCGCCATGTTGATCTTCTGTTCATCCGCCAACACCTCCTTTGTCAACACCGAGCTAGTAATGAACGCGCTACCCGAGGCAGCCGCATTGTGGCTTCCAGCTGATGCTACTGTGGCACTGATGGTACCACTGGTTCCAGCGGTCACATCAAAGTCGCCTGTACGATCGTGCAACCGTGTAGAGTATTAGAACACGCAAATGATTGCAGACGAAGGCTCAGCACAATAGACTCGTACCAGTAGCTGCATAATCACCCGAGGGATCTTGTCGCGGCGCAACTTCATCGTCGCCGGGGCCAAGAAGCATCTCGTCAGGTACAGAACTGTTGTTACTATAACAGTTGAAGATCTCGTCGCTGATGCGATGGTTGTGCTGTGAGATCTGCACTCATCAATGCACCGAGAGAGATCAGCGTTGCCACGGTTAGCCAACTATTGGTCAATGGGAACGCACCTGGTTGCGGACGCGGATGAACCATCGGACCTGATTATCGTCGGTCTTCTCATACACAACATCTGCGGTGATCCGTGCTGTGCATCCCGTGAAGCGGTTATGCAAATGCGCTCGCACGCCCGTACCCCGTGACGGCTGGATGCATCCATGCGTGCACCAGTACGCCATGGTCGCGTACTGGAACGCGTCGGGCACAGGCAGCGTCTTGAACCGGTTCTTGCTGTTCCAAGACGCCGTCGAGCACGAACTTCTTCTTCGGTACAACGTCTTGGTTTGCACCATGTACTCGGTCCACGCACGGATAAAGTCGTCCCAGGTCGCAAACGTCACGGGTTCCAATGGTGCGACCCGCGTGACGATGCCCACGCCCGTGCGCGACTTTTTGGCCATGTCTTCGCGCCACTTGAAGTTCTTGGTGCGCCGCTTCTTCACGAGCGACGCGTCGTCGGCGGTGGCCGCCACGGCCGTGCCGATGCCTGTAGCGTTGGTGACATCCACCATGACTCCCGAGGAGCCTAGCGTGTCGTCCACCGAAGACGCTCCAGACGTGCGCACTGTCTCACCTATGGGGGCAGTGAGCGACGAGGTACCGTGGTGGACACTGCCGTCGTCCACTCGTGCCTGTGTCGGGACGCCGCGACGCTTCATCCGCACTCGGCCGTCCGCGCTTCTTCCTTGGTGATGACCAGCTTTGTGGACTGGGGCCTGATTCCACGAGCCTCACCCCACTCTCTAAGTTCGCATAGTCTAATCCTGTCGAATCCGTTACATGCGAATTTGCACTTTGGAGAGGGAAGTCAGCCGGGCGATTTGCAGGACATCTGGCTTGGGGGTCCCAACCGTGACGTCACCACCTCTGCTTCACTCCTAGAGGGGTTGGGGAGTCTCCTTTGACATCGGGGGTCTAGTACACTCTCGCTTTAAGTTCGTTCCCGCTCCCTTTCTTTTTTCAAGTAACTGAAAATGGTGAGTTCCTGCTCATCAGCGAGTGCAGCAGTGCGGGCAAGAGGCAGGCGGTCCGGACCGTGGAGGAGGAGATCACCAGCGAGGTCCCCCTAGCAGCAGCAGCAGCATGATGCTCTCGTCGCCTGCCGTCATGGCGCACCCGTCGGCGCTCTGGCTCACGCTACCGGGTCGCATGTCCACGGAGCGTACGGGCGAGATCGCACAGCGCTGGATGGAGATGGTGCTCGGCGAAAAGTTTGCGCAGGGCTTCCCCAAGGTGCTGCTCTCGGGCGAGTGGCTCTGCGCGCTCGCGAACAAGCTCTTCCAGGCCACGGGGATGCGCGACCATAGCTGCGTGTCCAGCAAGACCTCGTGGCCCGCGGCCATGAGCGTCGACTCGGTCGCAGCGCTCTCCACGCTCGCGGTCGCCGGTAGTGTCGAGGACCCGCGCGCCGAGGGCCGGCGCTCGTCCGAGCGGATACGCGACAGCAGCGACATGTGGCTCCAGCAAAAGCGGCTCGCGCGCGACAATGTCGAAGAGTACTTGCGGTATGTTCTTTTTTTTTTCGTGCGGCCGTTGATGGTGCGGATCGTGACGGCTCTCCTTTGGTCTAGTGCGTGCGAGGCCATCGGTGTGCCACCGCAGGATATCTTTGAGCCGGACGACCTGCTCGAGCTGCGCAATCTCGACAAAGGTGAGCAGTTCGAAGCTTGCAGACGAGGCCGATTCATGTGTCTAATGCGTTGGACTGAACAGTCTACCGAAATCTCCTCGCTCTCCAGAACGTCGCTGTTGCAATCTCGCATCGTCGCTCCATCGACGCGCGCAGCTCGGCGAGCGTGTCGATGCGCGTGAACGTATCCGACAGCACCGTGCCGTCGTTTGCGACGTCGCGGGAGTCCGTCATGTCCATTCGAAGCAGTGCAGACGTCACTAAGGACCACAGCCCTCCTTGGGATCGGCTGCTCTCGCAATATGAGCTTCAGCAACTCAAGAGTGCCAAACTCGAAGAATCGACGACAGATCTGTCGCAGACGCAAGGGATTGGTAAGCTCGCCCACGATACGTGGCGGACCGAGGAACACATTCGTGCTCTGCTGCTCCGTGACGACGGCTCGGCGGATCCCGTTCCCGACGACTTGCACGGCAAACTGTGGCTCCTTGCGTCAGGAGCTGCGACAGAAATGCGTCGACGGAAAGGAGAAT
This sequence comes from Pythium plurisporium, assembly GCA_023336035.1. Taxonomy (NCBI): domain Eukaryota; phylum Oomycota; class Peronosporomycetes; order Pythiales; family Pythiaceae; genus Pythium; species Pythium plurisporium. Next base: position 8,957 of record JAADVY010000042.1, read on the forward strand.
ACGAAAAATACGTCGCGATGGAGCTGGAGGACACGGATGCAACGCGTCAGATCGATGCCGATTTGCACCGGACCGTTCCGGACGAAGACAAGGCGACCTGGACGGACGAGAAAAGCAAGATGATGCGCCGTGTGTTGGTTGCGTATTCCTTTTTCAATCCTACGTTAGGGTACTGTCAGGGCTTGAACTACATTGTGGCGCGGCTGCTCCAGTTTGTTGACGAAGTTGAGGCGTTCTTCTTGTTGACGAAGATGCTCCGATTGGTGCCCGATGATTATTACACGACCATGGTACGACCTTCCATGGATGATTTTTGTCTCAAGGTTCTTGCTGACGTGTGGTTGTGTAACGTTGTTTAGTTGGGGCTTGCCGTCGATCAGCATGTGTTCGCAGATCTAGTACGCATACAAGCCCCCGACGTCGTGAAACATCTTGAAGAGCTTGGAGGCTCAGGGATGGAGCTGTCGCTGGCTTGCACAGAGTGGTTCCTGACGCTCTTTGCTAGTCCCTGTTCAAGAGATGTCACTGTTCGAATATGGGACCTAATATTCCTCATTGGAGACGAGGTGGGTCGCTACGCCGTCGCTGATGGGCCGCAAACGCATCAGTTGTGGACTGAAACTTTTACTTTTTGATAGGTACTGTTTCGAATCGCGCTTGCACTCTTGGATCTCGAGAAACCAGCATTACTGAAGTGCAAAACATACGGCGACATGCTGAGAGGACTGAATGAGGTAGGTCGCAAAGTTGGATTGATTTGACCGCCTTTAGAACTGTCGTAACGTTTCATCTTGAACCATGGCAGATTGGACGAAACAGGATTGATGGGAAGAAACTTGTTCTCGACGCTCAAAAGACAGATACAGTCAGCCGGCTTCGCATCGATGATTTCCGGGCTCACCACCGACTTCAATTGGCAACTGGTATCGCTGTCCAGTCCGTTGAAGACGCCAGTGATCCAACGTCAAGCGAACAGCCGATCGATTTGAAAGAAGAGGCGAAAGCCAAACTCTTTGGGCCAAAGAAGCGGCAAGGCTTGTTCAAAGTCGAAAAAAATGCCGGACGAATCCACAGGTGCCGTTGAATGACTGTTTGCTTATCTGGGTGGGAGAGTATCTCTGACCTGGTAATTTGTTCCTGTGGTAACCCTTCAGGACTTTTGATCGACATCTAACCGACGACTACACCACTTCACTTCAGAAGGAGCACCCGACGTTTTCTTGTTACTATGACGGCCGACCGCCAGTCCTTTTTGACCAGTATTGGGGGGGTGCGTCAAGCCAATCAATCTGGGGCCGACAAAATTATCGACGAATAACTGAAGCGCTACCTCCGAAAGAGCAAAAGGAAGAGCGGCGGAGGCTCCAATCGGATGGTTCAGGACTGTCTTCGAGTCAAAAGATACCCGACGAGAATGGAGGGGCAGCGAGTGGCAGGCCGGGATCCGGTCGAGAACGACGAAGCAAGAGCATTGGTCTGATCCCTGCGAATAAGAGTGGTTCAAGCCCGAACTTGCACCAACACCAGGGTCATCAGCCTAGAAAGCCCGAAGATGATGCCCAGCAAAGCCGATCTCCCAAAGGATGGCTTCAACGTATCGAGGGATGGCACAAAGATATGAAGATTCAGAAAGAGAGAAAGAAGATGGAGAAGTTGAAGATTAAGTTGGGTTTGACAGAGAGCGAAGGGTCGAGCGTAAATTTTCGGGGAACGACGAACAGAGAACGAGGAATGAATCATACGTTCGCCGCGCCGACCTGGCGGCATATTGATGAAGATGAATTGCGTGGCAGCTCATTCGACGGCCAACGGTCTGGAAAGGGGCGAGTAGAAAAACGCAGCGAATCGATGGACGTGAACGTGTCGACTCACTCGTTCCCGGATCCGTTCCTCTCACCGAATGATATCCATGGTAGAGGATCGTTCCAGGACCCCGTGCGTCAAAGCCTCGGTGTGGAAATGGAAGCACAGATCAAGATGCGATCTCAAGAGTCTGACAAGTCCGACTTTGCTCGCTCACGAGGCTCACTAGAGCGACGACGAAGTGGGAGTCACTTGCGAGACTCTCAAGGATCCGTCGGCCGCGGTTCTGGCTCAAGCCGCTCGGCGAAGTTGCTCTCCTCCGAGGCCAAGGCGCGGAGGAGGCCGTCGTCGGCGAAAGCACTCGCGCCGTCTGCAACTGCGGTCCTGGACGCATTTGACTTGGAAGCAACTGACAGCTCACGACTCAGTTTCGACATGGGACGAAGCGGCATGCCACATTCCTCCAATCCGTCCACGGGTTCCAATCGTGGCTCTCTCACCAAATCGAGCCGCGGGGTCTCGGCTGATCTTGAAGAAGACAAAGTGCGACATGACCTCTTCCAGTCGTTTGGCCCACCACCGTCGATGCGCCGCAATCAGTCGATGCCCGTGGAAGACGGTGGTGCAAACATGCATTTGCTGCAGCAGCAACTGCACAATCAGCAGCAGTTTTACGGGCGCCAGACCGCACCACGAAAGATGACGCCAGAGACGGCCCGAGTGATTCGCGAGCGAGCGCAGGTGCTTTCGTACATGCAACGCAAGGCCAGCGACGCGAGCAGTCTGGCTGGTAGCTATGCTGGCAGCGTCGCTGGAAGTGTCGCGGGTAGCTTCCCACTCACTCCAGGTGAGCGCAATGACGTGCTTCGTATCAGTGAGAGCTCGAGCGACTCGTCGCGGTACAGTGAGTTCATGCTCCCGACGACGCGCAGCACCAAGGCGGTCGCACCGCCGCCGACACACGTTCGCAAAAGCTCTTTCTCGTTCTTCGACAAGCTCTCGTCCGACTTGGACGACCTTCACGGCTCGTTCATGGACGAGAACGACGCCCGCGAGAGCTTTGACAGCGCCATCTTCAGCCGTACGTGGTCGCCCTCGAGTGCCCACCACAAGATTCTCGCGGCCACGACCACCACCGACTGAAAAACCAGAGTAGTGTACATGCGTTTTGTATCTGTGGAAGTCCAGAGAGAGAGAGAGAGAGCGGGAAGAAGAACCCAGGCATCCATGTCTGTTAGTGTCGTCGATTCGCCGTATCCATATAGTGACATTTTGTATGTCACTCTTCCTCAACTTGTATAACTTTAGCGTTTTGGCGGGAACGATCCCAAATGACGACCCCAGCCGTCGCTGTCGCCGCGTGGACGCGCGCGCTGCAGCGCTGCGTGGCGTCGCGTTCGCACGCGTTGGTGGACGCCTCCGACGGCGTCGTCCTGATCTTCGTGGACGCGCCGCGCGTGGTGCATCCCGTGCTGGCGCTCGTGGCCGACAGTCCAGCAGGAGATGGCAACCAAGATGACGAGGCGCCGACGGCACCGCTGGTCGTCGTGATGCGCGTGCACCCGACCGTGATGGCGCTTGTAGAGAAGTTGAACGAAGCCAACGCGCCGGCGGAGGACGTGGATGCCATGCTCGCGAGTTTGCTGTTCCGGGACCGCCAAGTCGCGAACGTGAATGGAGCAATGCCGCAGTCCATGGTGACGGTGCCGCTATTTGCGTCACGAGTGGTCAACCTCGACGGCGGCGCGCTGCGTCTGTATGGTGAAATGCCACAGAGCGCGTCACAGGCACTCACGATGACCACACTCGCGATCAATGGAGGCGCCGCGCGGCTCACGACGGACATCGATCGTATTGTCGTGGTCGCTGAACATAGAGATGGCTACCTCGCACGCGACTATTACATGGTGGGGACGCCCGACACGAACGTACCACACAAGTTTTCACGCGTGATGAGGATCCAGAAGCGTGAATGGGACAGCGGCTCGATCGCACAGCTCTCGCTCGACGACGCACTGGAGGCGTACGAGGCTGGCTTTCTCGAAGAGCAAGAAATAAACGGCAATACGGAGGTGCTGGCAGCCTCTCGCTCGCTTACGATCACTGTGAGTGCAGCGTTCGAAGTTCGGGAGTCGATGCATGCGACGCGGGGGTCGATGTTCCTCGCAGACATGGACGACATCGGAGGCGGACCGTCTTCCACAGCGGTCACACCACCCATCTTGCTTTTTTCGCAGTGGGAGGGTCTCGAAAACGTTCGCTCGTTGCTCTGCAAGCCGCCGCCGCAGTCTTCATCGACACTGTGCTTCTCGGGTACAGGACGAACAAGTGAACCCTCGAATCGTGCTGGGTCGAGACTCTCGCTCGCGTTGCTACATCATCTCGACCAGGCGATCCGGGACGTCTCAAGTCACCACACCTGGCGATCGCTGCGCAGTGAGCGAACTGCATCCGACATCATCCAAAGGTTCAAAAAGTTCTTGCGAACGATCGATGACGGCGACGCTCCCATGGATGGCGACGATACGATCAACAACACGATTGAATCGAGTGCCTCGTTGGTACTCGATGGGGAACGACAGCGCACCCCAAACGCTTCGTCGCGTGCCGATATGGATCCGATTGAGAAGTTGTGGGACTTTGTAGCGAAGAATGCTGACAGCGCGGAGGTCACGCAGCAATTGGTTCAAGAATTCATAATATTCCTCTCAAGCACCCGGATTTTTCCAGCACCCCACCCAGATAACAACACCGAGCTGGCAAAACTGGTTCGGCTTCGGCAAGATGAGATTCAAGGAAACGCACGATCCAGCTTCGTGTCAATCGCTCAGCAAGCGCTCGAGCAAGCGACCGATGCGTATGCGTTCCTGATCGAAGCAGGTGAGTGGAAGATGAAGCGGGACGTCGCCCATGCATTGGCGCAAGCTGGTTTTTCGTCGCAAGAAAGCAGCGAGATTGTGCTTGCGATGCCTCGCTTCAATGTGCAAACTCGCTCGACCACCTCGACGTGCTGGACGGCGATGGACCATGTGCTGCAGCTCTGTGTATCTGCACTGTCAATCCAGTTGCCCGTGTCGTTCACCCGCAAGGCCGTTCATGAATGCGTTGCATACTATATACGCAAAGGCGCAAGTGAAACGGCGGTTGAGCCTCGAGTTCTCGTTGATCTTCAGTCGTTTATCCCTGAGCGCTTACGATCAAGCATTGCAGGTATGTGAGTAGTCAATGCTGGTCCCGATCTGATATGTCCGAACGTTATGGTATGAATGACCATCTTTTGTTCATTTCAGACCCACTCTATTGGGACATGCGTGTTGCCTTCACTGCCGACTACGAGCATCGCGTACGCATCTGCCGGGATGGTTTCCACCCGACAGTTCAAAGCGGTGGCTCTGTGCGCTCATTCTTGCCATCAGTGGAGTTTGCTCTCGACGATGCCACGTTACATGCACTCCACCGCAACACACCAGAGGAGCTCCTCATGAACAGTGAGATGGTTGCGTTCATGGCAAAGCTCGAAGACGATCGAGAGAAGCGTCTTTACGAGCAGCTCCACGACATTGACATCCCCTTCGGTATGGCTCGGTACGATTGCACGGTTCGTAGACTACCAGGATTTCCGTGAACTACTACAGTACCAGTAATCCGCGTGCATCATTAGAATGGCAAACGGATGGGAATTTGCGATTTCACACAGCACTAAGTGAGTCGAGAGTGCCGTTGATGTAGTCGGATGAACGCCAGTTCTTGCCGAATTTTGCACTAGAGGACTCGTTATTGATGTTGAAGCTGTTGCTCTCGTTGCAGGTTTCGTAAGATAACATCCAGGAACAACTTTGTTTGCAAGCCTGCAAGAGCACCCTTTCTATGTGCAAGAACCATTTTGGACGAACTTGCGACATTGTTGACAACTCTATTCTCGACACCATGTCGAGCCCAGCCAGGCTTTATCTTCTCGCGCGAAAAATGACCGACGGCGCGTCCTCCATCAATGCGCAGTCCTTCGACTGTAACGTGACGGCGGTCGCTATGCGCTTCTCCTTATCACCTCACACTAAATCCCTGTCTCTGTACGTAGCAATCTACGAGCTCTCGCGGCTGCTGAACACGGGGCTCGACCGCGAGACCCTCGCGATCTTGCTGCAGCTGCTGCAGCAGGGCGTGAACCCCGAGGCGCTCGCCGACGTCGTGCGCGATTTGCGACGAGAGGCCGAGAGCGCCGCGAGCAGCGCCTCGTCGGCTTCCACGGGCGGCTTCGCGCAGCAAGAACCCTTGGTACGACGCGTCGTGTCGCTTGCTTTCTTCTGCGGTTTTTGTATTGACGGATGGGTGTGCTGCGTTAGAAGAAGCGGCGATCAGACTACAACTACGAGCGCTAGAAAGAAGACCTCCCCACAACAATAATTGCAGTCCATCCCCCTTTCATGTTGCTTGCCGCGGTGTCGCTGTACTCAATTCATTCAAGTGCTTACACTGTGGGGATGCCTCTAATCGTGGTGTGCTTCATGATTCTCCGTCTACTTGCGTGCTACGCGACGCATCGTGCGTGTGAGCACGCGCACCTGCACGATGCAAATCGCACCGATGAGCGAGATGAGTACCGTGGGCCGCAGCACCGGATTCCGGAACCAGTCGGTGCGGCCGACCACACGCAGCAGCACGTACTGCACGACGAAAAACGCCGGCAACCGTTTGACGCTATCGAGGAACGCGAGCGCGAAGACCGTACCCGTGGCCGGCACTTCGTCTTTCTTCCACGTCGCAGTGCGAAGCGTGTGGGCGACGTCGTACACGATAAGCACAGTCAGCAGCAGCGAGTCGTGCAGATACGCCCACAGAATTGCCGCGTAGTGAGGGTGCATCGTGGCGGGCACTGAGTGGACACTCGTGTACATAAGCACGAGCACGATCACGACGCTTGACAACACTGGCGTGGACGAGACAGCGTAGAGCACGTTGCACGAGAATTGGCAGGCCTTGCGCACGACCCGCGAGTTCAAGATATCCATGGTCAGCGGCTCGGCGTTGTTTGGGGCTGGCAAAAAACCCCAGCTCGAAAGACGGCGCATGCGGCCGCTGGGATCATTGCGCAGCTTGAGACACATCGCAACGTAGCACACCCACGACATGATGAATACGACCGTCAGCGAGATGAACTTGCCAATGAAAAAGCCAAAGTGGTCTTCCTCGAGCTTGTCGCGCATCTCCTGCCAGTGCCAGTTGACTTGAAAGTACGAGTACGCGACCCAGTTCCACGGTTTGATCGTCGCACCGCTGTACTTGAAGCTGAGCAGCGGGCCTGGAATGTGACTCGTGCCTTTATCCTTGCATTTGTACAGGTCCCAGTTGAGTCGCTCGTAAAACACCATGTGGTTGATGCTATAGAAGAATGGTAGGCGACGCACGACCGACTTGGCAGCCTCGCGTTCGAACGCCGCGTCGTCCTCGAGCTCTTGACTGTCCTTGTCTCCTTCCGCGAGCGCCTCTTGCGACTCGCTGTCGTCCAATATAAAGAGCGGGCTCTCCTCCATGGCCTCAAAGAGCCCGGGCAGAAAGCCCTGTGAGATGCCAATGTAGTTGTACGAGCGACCCGAGATCATGAACGCGTCGATCGCGTCCGAGTAGAGGTTCCGCGCCGCGAGGCTCTCGGGCGAGATGACGAGCAGGCTGCTCGAGTAGACAACCGACTGCCCATTGTCGACGGCACAAAACTGCGTGCAGGCAAAGATCTCATCCAGATTGCTCAACACGAGGTTCTCCGGATCGAGGTACACGACGCGCTGCAGTTTCACGAGCGTCGGATCGTCCCACAGTACGAGTTTGTTGCGCATGTGGAGCAGCTGCGCGCGTGGGTCCGTCACGCGGTTCTGCTTAAAGACGTTTGGGATGTCGGTGCGCACGATCTCAAGGGCCGGGTCGTCCTGCAAAAACTGGGCCTTGCTCGCTGGCAGCAGTCCGTCCGACGGCACGATCACGATGCGGCGGTAGATGGTCTTGGACTCACGGATCGACCGCATGAGCACGCGGATAGCGAGCAGCATGTCGTCGCTGTCGTCGCCATAGTCGTAGAAGATGGTCGCGAACGCGCCGTCCCGAGCCAGCGGCATGAGCGCCTCGCGCGTCGGCGGGACCCGCGTCACCGGGATCTTCTGTGCACCACACAAACATACCATTGCAAAGAGCGCGAGCAGCACTACCAGATGCACCCCACGCGGGCCGCAGCAAAGCCGCCGCGGCCGCGCAATCCGTGCGCGAAGCGACGAGACCATGGGGGTGGTGGGTAGGTGTGTGTGCGTGGGACTTCACCTCGTGTCGACCCACCTCGTGATTACACCCTCTGTGCCTCCAAAAACCTCGGAATTTTGAGGCTGGGCTTCTACGCTAAGTTAACGCGTTCAGAGGGTGAAAGGGTGATTGGGTCATTGGGTGGAGAACCCGACCGACCGATGGGGAAGCAGAAAAGACCACGAGAGAGAGAGAGAGATGTGGAAGCTGCTGGAGCAAGCGGCGAAGACGGCGACGGCGAATGCGTCCGAGTACGTGAGCACCGTGCAAGAGAAAGCGCAGTCGCTGGCCGCGAGCGTGCAGGAGGAGGCGGCGACGCTGCTCCACGCGATCGGTAGCGCGCGCACGGGCCCCGTGGACGAGGTACGTTGAAGTACAGACGAGGGAAATGGCCTACTACAGAGTTGGTGCTTACTATGGGGGAACATGCTAGTTGTTGTATGAAGAAGTGGAGGACTACAAGGTGTTTTGCGATACGTTCAAGATCGACACGCACACAGACGAGATCTCGCAGGTGTGGGGAGAGTGAGGGGTGATGGACGAAAGACGAACCGCTTACTGAGGCGTGGGGTTGGAGAGTGTAGATTTTGGAGGAGGATGACGAGATCCGTGGGCTCCATGAGCAAATGGTGCCAGTGCAATTGAGCTACGAGGAGTTTTGGAGCCGGTGAGAAGCGTAGCAAAGCCTGTGGTCGATGATGTAGAGGGACTGATTGTTGGGATGGCTTATGGAACAGATACTTTTTCCGGCGTGAGCAGGAGCAACTTCGCGAGCAGCGAGAAGCTGAGCGCAGGGAGAAGCAGCGCGAGCAAGACGAGGCCAAGGCTGCTGCGAAGGCAGTGCTCGAAGACTTTCAGGTCGACGACGACGATGAGGAAGAGTTTGACGCTGCCTCAGTGCACCGCGACGATGCACGCGACGATCTCGAGGACGGATCTCGAGATGGATCTCGAGACGCAGCTGATGCAGAAGAAGATGAGGCTACGTTGGCACAGCTCCGCGAACTACGGGCAAGTCGCAAGGCGGCGCAGCAGTGGAAGCAAAAGGCATCGGAATACCAGAAGCAGCTCGGTGTTTTGGCTGCCAAGCATGAAGAGGAGAAACAACAACTGAAGGAGTCGTCGGAGAGCCAATACCAAAGTTTGTGCGACACGTACGAGTCCAAGATGGCTGAGATTACCATGCAGATCGACGATGCGCGAGCGGTCGGGTACAACGAAGGCATCCATGAGAGCGAGGCGATTGTTGCGACCATGCGAGAGGACGCGGACAATGAAATCAACCGACTAAAGATGGAGATTGCTCAGCTGCGACAGAACGGATCTGTCGACGTTGGCGGAGACATGAGCGGTGAATCGACTGTAGCCGAGCTGAATCGTTTGAAGGAAGCGTTGACGCTTAAAGAGCAAGTGGTGACGGCACTCGAGAAGCAGATAGTGGAACTTGAGCATTCGCTAGACGAGAAGGTAAAAGAGCTGCAACGTGCACGTGCTCAAGCTGGTGCGTCTGCATCGTCAGAGGGTGGTGAAGAGGCAAAAAAGGAGTTGGAGTTGTGGAAAGCACGTGCCATCAAGATGAAGAAGATGAAGGAGCAAGCCGAGGCAGAACTACAAGAACTCAAAAGCCAACACTCATCAAGCGGACCGAGCTCCAGCTCTGAGGATACATCAGCGTTGCAAACGAAGATCAATGAACTCATAGAACAAAACGAGACCCTGGCTGCTCAAGCTACCGCAGCGTTTGCCAAGGGAGCTCTTCAAGCCGAGTCGGAGGTTCGTGATCTGTCAGCCAAGCTAGAGGCGACTCGGAGACAACTGGATACTGTTTCAAAAGAAGCGTTTGATCGAGGCATGGCCTCTGCGCAGAAGGACGCAGAGGTCCAGTTGCACCAGCTCCGAGAGCAACTAGATGCGGCGAGTCGAGACGGCGAGGCAAAAGCCGCTGCGAAATATCTTGGTGAGCTCGAGCAGCTTCGTGTGGAGATCGCGTCGCTGCGCGCTAGACAGTCAACTGTCTCTGCACCCAGTGGAGATGTATTTGCCGAGGCTGATGCCATCTTGTCTTCACTTGCGTCTCCAACGTCTGCAGGACTCGTCGACGGTGATCTACTGGGTGAATCATGGACAGTCGATGGTGAGGCTCCAGCAGCGACCAAGCCTGCAGCAGCGGATTGGGGTGAATGGTAGACATTCCATCTTATGGTGGTGATGATGACTGCGTATCAACGCTAGATTGACTGTTGAAAACATAAACCAGCACATTTCGTCTGTCGTATTTACAGTTGTTCGCTGCACTCTCTACTTTCGTGACGTAATAGTGGAGCTCGCCACTCGCTGGAAGTTGGCGCCGTTCTCTTTCACCCATTCGCTGTACTTAGCTTCTACCTCTGGCACGGGATGCTTCCATTGGGTCGACCTGCAAAAATGGAGAAGCCATCAATATCAACCTCATCACTGTGAGTGGCGTCAAATAATCGCTCATACCGATTCGCGTGGTTGCAGAAATACGGCCGTCCCTTCTCCGTGTATCTCGTCTCCCATCCTTCGGGGAGGTTCAGTATGAGCAGCTTCTTCATTTCTTTCCAGCTCATCTTTTGAGGACGTGTGGGTGCGGGGAGCGTCGCGCTCGCGGGTCGTGTCGGAGATGCTGGGGCCGGCGCCTAATCACATCAAATCAAATCGTATTAGTACTCTAATAAGTGCTCGCATCATATAGTGGAAGCCTTACTGGAATTGGCTCCAAAGGAAGCAAAGGCTCGGATATGGGAGCTTCGCGTGGAGTAGGAGGAATTCGACTCCTTGATAGAGAGATCGAAGGATTCATATCTTCATCCCCGCACAGCTTGATGAAAAAGTCTGCCACATAAATCAAAATTTCTTGAGCATATACACGGAAGATTGAGCAAGTCCAAAAGACTCACCTTCGATGTTGATGCGACCTTTGCTTTCCGGATCAAGAATATTGAGCAGACTTTTTCGGTGTGCTACAGACAAACTCAGCCCAAAGTCATCCAGCACGTCGTCAAATGCTGCGACAGAAACCTACGCGTCCACATGCATATCGTCAGCTTCGAGCAGCACTATCCACGAGGTTTAGTTTAAACGCACCTTCCCCGGGAGCTCAGCCACTGCAGCCATGGCCTTCTTCAGACCATTGTACGGGCGGTCAGGAGATCTGTTGGTCAAAATATCCTTCATCGTCGATAAGATATCGTGAACTGATGCTTCGCCGCCAAGTGCAGCTTGCTTCAGGTTGACCGGAGCAACGACAGGAAGTATACTGTCAACGTCTTCGCGTTGTTGCTGCACTTGCTCTAATCGTCGCAGCTCTTCCTGTACTGATGCGAGCCTTTTGGCGTGCTCGATTTGCTGGGACTCTTGTTCACGGCGAACCAACTCCAATTTGCTCTTCCAGCGTGCGACTTCGTTGTTATCTTCAGTCCCTACCACGGCACGAGACGCCGCATTAGCTTGTTGCTGCAGCTGTGCTTTCAACAACCGCGCCTCTTCGAGTGCCTCGTGTTTTGAGGCCTCAGACTGTTCGAGAGCTCGTTCTAGCTCTTTTAGTCGCTGTCTCTCTGTGTCGCTTGGACCAGCAGTCCCCGCAGCGCGTGGCTCGTTGGCTTTGGAGGGTTCCCGAGCCGGGATGGCGGGCTGAGTAACCACGGTCCCGGGATTCTTATTGAGGTCGGACAGCTTTTTGGAGTCGAAACAATAGGACAGATTCACCGCTCCATTAGTCGTCGTTGAGTCGTTCGGTTGGATGAGAGGGAACCAGTCGTCGAAAATATGTCCTTCGTGTGCGATGGCGGAAGAGATCGAAATCTCACACTCACCGATCAGTTTCTCAATTTTCGAATGCTTGGTGTACACTTTGATCATCACTTTTGGCGTCAGTACAGGACCGAGGTACATGCCGTTGACGGCGTCAAGCCAACGAGCCTCGAAATCTGGATTGATCGTAGCGTTGAAAAAGTCGAGTGGCCAATCGGGTGGACAGCCTTCCACTGCAAAGTCCGAGGAAGTGAATGGATCGTAAGCCGTGCAGTAAAGCCTCTCCTTGTCAGAGCGCTTTTCAGGGACAGCCTTTCGAACGCTGAGAACCATGAAGTGACCGATGCTTGTGGCCTTACTCGTGGCACCGACGGGCGAAAATGTGATCTTAGTCAGCGAACTTCCATCCGGGACTGCCGATACCCGCACCGTATCAGAGTAAATTACAGGGCGATCAATGCGATGCTCTGCACGCTCAGGTTCCTTCAATGCGATCAACTGCTTAAAGTTCCACACTGGAGCGCCATTTCCTCCTGTGCGATCGACCTTCGTCACAAAACATTCCCCCTGTGGACGCAGCTCGAGCACAGCGAAAGTGTTTTGGTGGCCCGATAGCAGCGCCTGAAAATCGGTCCATGACGAGTCAAATTTGGCGTTCTGACCAATGACCTCGTAGCGAACACCCAGAGACGAGTTTGTGAACTTGAGAAGTGAATGTAGTGCTTTTGCCGCTGGTTTCGTGCTGAGTGTCTCCGCGATGAGTTGGTGGAAGCTGACGCGTTTCATTTGGGTAAGGTAGTCACCATCAATCGAGAATTCTAGCGTTGTGGGTGACACGGACCAGAAGAATGGCAGTCGCGAGCGTGCTAACATAGTCTCAAGTGTCTGCAAGAAAGCGTCATCCTCAACAAGCGTCAGGTACGGCGTCATTGTGTGCTGAGAACTCATACTCGTTTGGACACATATCCGCAGTCGCGATAACAGCGCTGTGAGCGCAGTTTCAAGAGCTGGATGGGTCACGCTTGTGATCAGACCTCCAGGTTTTCGTGTAAAGGCATGGTTGTGCCATCCCGTGACGCTGACATTTCGGGGCCACACCGAATGGGCCAACTGAGCAATCGCCAGTCGACTATATTCGTGAGCTTTCAGCACGAAGTCCAACCGGTACTTGTGTGCCGGTTCCACTGCGCGAAGGACGAGTTGCTCGTCTTGCAGTACCACATTAAGCAAGTAGCTTTGGTTTCCCTGGCAGAACTGGATGTAGCTGCGGAGAGCGTGAGCAAACTTCTTTTCGATAGTATCAATCCGACTATGCCGGAACATAATCGTGAAGAGACTGTAGGAGACAGACCAACTTTGCCCATCGTTTGTCTTGACTTCACCGGCTTCACATCGCAGAGCATCGAGCGCTAGTGCGACGGTGAGTTTCGATGTAAGACGTTTCTCGACGTTGTCTCCCGACTCGGATGTAGCTGTGAAACCGGAAATCAATAGCCTGTCGATGAAGACCCTTTGATCCATGGGGTCCGAAGTAGATTGCGCACCAAAAACTTTCTTCCACAAGCCTTCAGTCGACTCCATCTTGGTCACACTCTCCAAGTGACTGGTGATCTGTGCACATATCCTTTGCAAGTTGAATGCTTTCAGTACTGTCGCAGTGCTTTGGATGGAGTACAAGAGGTAATTGATGACGTCACCACTATTGTTCAGCTCCAAAAACTTCTCTTGCCCACTTTCGTGGCGTTCACCGCCTGACTGAGGCAGAGAAATGTTTGGGATGATCTCTCGAAAATGCAATGCGTTTGCTAGGCGCTGTAGTTCACTGACAGTGAATACGATCCCCACGCGCTTTCGAAGCAAAGTCCGAAGCTGAACAGCCTGTGGCAACTGCAAATTCCAATGCAGTTGCTTTAGGCTTTCTTGTGCCAGCTCTCTCTTCCCACCGTCAACAGCTGTCAGATTGTCGAGAGCAAGGAGCTTCTGCACTAGGGGGGTTATCGAAGAATCTGATCGATCGCGCGTGTTGTTTTCGGCCATCAGATTTTGCACGTAAGATCGGAACTCGGTCAAATCGACTGTCTCGCTCATGGTTGCCGCCGACTCGACACGCCTCATGAGAAGCTGCGTATCACCTTCAGACAGTTGCAGCCCGAGCGCCGACAACATATCGCGGAATTCGTGAAGATCAATTTGGCCACTTCCATCGACATCGTAGCGCTTGAACACGTGGTCGATGGAGCTATCAACTGCAGCAACACTTTCACCGTCCGTCGATGTTGCCATTTTGACCGCGAATACACGTTGTAATATTACTGATCCGATCTCCGTCTGCTCGTAGCTTTGTGCATCCGATTGAATATTCGCTCGCATGGAGTTGGAGGATAGCGAGTTGGTCGTTACCATCCACTGAGTCGTCGAAGAAGCTGCCAGGTAGGCCTGGTACGCCGTCTCCAGCAGTAGATCGACTAGTGGTGTGATAACTGCGTCATGAACGTCAGTTGTCAGGGCATTCGAGACGCTTGGGATGCTCTCTACGTGAACTGCGGGCTGCCAGATTTGATCTTGGAAGATCCAGTCCTTGAACTCTGGAAGACTTATCTCTCCGTCCTTGTTGGCATCAAACTGTTCCATCAACGATTGAAGCTGGTCGTTTGTCAGAGGTGGCTGAATATCCAGAGATCCTAGTGCGTTAGAAAATTCCTCGTAACTCAGCGCGCCGGAGTTGTCTTTGTCGACAGATCGAAAGAATGCCTCTGCCTGTTTTCTTTGATCATTTGAATTGCCAATCTTTTCGATGAGGAGCGTTCGAAGTTGACTACCAAACGCCTCAGCTGGCGTCAACTCGTGTTCATAACAATCTTCACATACCTTCTTACCGTGCGGGAGGTTGAGATAGCAGGAAGCGCATAGCACGTTGAAACATCGTGACCCGGAACAAATGAAGCTCTGAGGGTCGATCGCCTTGCTGTCTCTACCGGTGGTGTCGGAATCACTAGCACGACCAGGCGTCAGGACACGTTGAGCGCAGTCACTGCACTGAACATACGTTGAACCGCTTTTGCGACCGCCAATGAGTCGGGGCAAGGTCGCAGCCTTGCTACGATCACCGAGAGTCTCTTGTTTTTTTCTCTTCAGTTCTGCCAACCGGCGATGACGCTTCTCTTCCAATGCTTGCATCCGCGTGCTTTTATGCATCTCCTGTGGGGTCTTCGCATCCGAAGCAGCGACTGGTGCGAGCCGATATGACGACTCAGACGATGAGATCGCAGGAGCGCGAGAAGTGGTGAGATTCACTTCTTCTTGGGCTATTCGCTTTGCAGCTTCCGAGTGGCGAACAACCATAGCCTCCTCTATAGCCCGATAAAATTGCTCAACTGGATTCGCAAGAGAGTTAACTTCAGGATGAGCTCGACGTTTAGTACTCATCGATACTGGTAACCATCCGTTCCTGCGCAAGACAGGTCGAAGTGCAATGGAGAGTGGTAGATTCTTCTCACATATTGTCATGGCACATTGTCGCCGAATCTTGGACTCAGTTGGACTGAACTCTACTGCTGGCAGACGGACAGCTGGTCTGTTAGACTCGGGAGCCTTCCTCCCTCCAGTTTTTGCGATTGGTAGGTCGCGAGCACCACGTAACTCGATGGCAAGAATCCCTTCATCGTAAATCTTTCCATTCACCTCGTCGTCTTCAACCTCAGGAATCTCGCACGCCATTTGGTCCTCGTGAATTTCGGCTTCAAACAAGTTTAAGAAACGCTCCGGTTCCACACTGCCCTTACTTCCGTCATCCAAGCCATTAAAAATGACATTGAGCTTCTCGTCGCTCAACTCGTCGGGCTTGAAGCCCATACTTAGCATCTTCCGCCGCATATCAAGTTTCCGCATCGCCCCCGTCTTTGCAAATTCAATCTTGAGTTGCCGAAGACCGATTCCTTTTGACTTCGCTTGTGATAATAGTTCATCTTTGGCATTCTCAAAACGTCTCCGTTGCTCGATCACGGAGACTGTGTCAGCGAATAGTGAGTTTTCCGATTTCTTTCCAGGGCTGTTGACCCCTGGAAGGCGAGATGCTGCCATGAAACTCGTCCTTGGTCCAATTTTAGGGCTGTTGTTTCCAGGAGCAGATCTCCCGTCGTCTTCATCGCCTTCCTCCTCTTCAACAATCCGCTCCCCGCCTTCCAGGCTAAATTTCAGCTTGTTTGAATATATAGACACCCAAAAGCTCCCGACATTCGTCTTTCCTGTGTCTTTGTCCTTCACTCGTGTGGAACTCGTCAGAAAAACCTATCGTAGTCAGACGTCCGCGAAGTTTACTTACCGTGCGCATATACATACTAGGGATGATGCAGTACTTTCCCGGCTCGATGACGACATCTACCTGTTTCCCAGAATCCAGTGTCAGCGCTCCATTAATCTTTGGACTTCACATCACTGACGCACCGAGACTGCTTGCTTGAATGTGTATGCTGGCTGGGGCACGCCGTCTTCATCTACCCCTTTGATGGCACTACCAGGGATTATTGCTGGTGGTAGCGTTTCCGGGCGAATGCCCTTCTTAAAGTCGATCCTGTCCTTTTCCTTATAGAGACGATAGTACGAATCTTCTTTCCCCGGTGGCTCTTTGATTTCGCACTTGGCAGCTTTGTCTCGAGAAACCGGAGTCAGCGAACAAATGTGGAAGCCGATAGGAACAATCTTGAGGTTCTCCTTGCCGCGAGGATCTTCTTGGGATAACGAGATGAAGAACTGACTTCGCTCCTGTACGACAAGCTCAAAGTGGGGATTGTTAATCCAGGTGCTTTTTGTCGTATTTCCCCCGCAATTGGCTTCATCCCAGCAGCCTTCCACACGGCGTCCATGCCACTCATCGGGAAAGTCTGCAGCCAAATACTTATAAGCACATGAAATTTCCTATCCCCAGTACGAGCACGTACCGATTCCGGCGAAAAAGTGAGTGAAGTACTGCATCCAGGCATCGAACGACATGAAAAAAGTGCCGTCGTTGGCGTTGACCTCCACAACTTCCTCCTGCGCGATCTCGTCAAGTTTTAACTCGCCTTTGCCATTCAAGCTGAGGAAGACACGTTTGTTGATGTTTGCTCCAACTGTTCGCTTGAGAACTCTGAAGAATTGTTCAATCACATCCTGATTCTGGATTCGTTCTTCGCTGGAGTCGGACCAAGGACCGGTCTAGTCGGCAGGGGCACACTCAGACTTTTCAATATCGCAAAACACTTCAGATACTTGCGTAATCTACGTACCCATTCTCCCATTCCCCATGGATTTCGCAACTTTACCAGCTTAACCTGCTCATTTTTCGTCGTCTTGACCTCAGCTGCGTCGACCAAGGCATACGCATGCTTGAAGTACAGTCCGTTACCAGCACTTGACTCGGGTGCAGCATTCTTGTCAGTAGATGTTGGTGCTGGTTGGATCGAACACCCCATCAACGTTCCAGACGACTTGTACCGCACGAGTTTCTCCCAGAATGGATCTCCTCTCTTTTGTTGAGGTCTGGTAGGCACGAAGGGGTCTTCACCAAATCCCGGATATCCTGACTTCATGATGACTTGTTCGGAGCACATTCCAGTCAGGTCGTTCAACGCGACATCAACGAATCCTCCTATTAGTGCCTCGTAACTTCCATGTAGCTTGGCATACGCTTTCTCTAGCAAGGTCACCCTAAATAAACCAAATCATTCGCGTTACAGGAGTTCCAGTCCCCATGATTCTAGAGGGCAGCAGCTTACCAAAGCTCATTAGGGTCACGGCAGCGCGCGAAAAAGGGTTTGCCTTCTCTCGTCTTCGAGAATCCGTACACTGGGGTGCGATCATCGATGATGACATAGTTCCACACGAAATTCTACGGCACCCAAAGACGTTATAGCACATGCTAATTGCTGCTATGATCAGAAATCGCACCTTCATAAATCTGCAAACGAACAGCCCATTGGATTTGTTCTTGTCCCCTCGCCAAAAGGCCTGTTCGAGAAGATCTGATCGGGTGGCGACGACACTAAGAGCACCTACAGTCGATAAGCAGCAATGGTGAGTAAACACGTGCTGTGTGTTCCATCCACAAAAGCAACTCACTGAGGAACCAGCAGTCGCCGAGGTTGCCTTGGATGACATCGCCAGAAGAAACGCCATCGGTGAAGAGTTTAGCATTCGGGGCGAACACACGTTCTCCACCCATCCGAGCATCCGAGAACTCTTCCTCTTCTTCTTCTTGGTTGCCTCTATCACAATCAACGTGATAAGCAAACGGACCCCATTGCAGGCAGAGGTTTCCCTTACAATCCGCTTTCAGCGTCTTCATCCTCAGCATACTCCGGTCTTTCCCAGCGTAGTTTATCTGCTTTCAGAAGACCGAGCACCTTCATCTGATGCTGAGAACCACCCTTGGATGGGATCACGGTGCCAGTCTTGCACAGAGCTGATGCGCCTTGAAGGTCATCTGGTCGAGGTCCAAACGTCGGGTCGACGAAAAGCTTGGAGCTGGGATCCGTGCAGGTCTTGATGACATTTTTCACTTTCTCATGAAGAAGTTGATCGCAGAGTCGGAGACAACGATCGAGTGCCTTCCCTGCGAGCCCCTTTATTCGAATTGAAATGATTGTATCTTGGCGACTGGAGACAATGGTGACGCCAAGCTTTTTCAATTCTTCCTCCAATGCGCGGAGATCCATGGCCGCAGCTGACGCTGCAGATTGCACAGCCGATGCGTCGCTTGTACAAGCTTTGGCCGTCTCTTCGATCTCAGGAGCACAGACACCTCATGAAACGCCAAAGGTCACAGGGTCAAATCCATTAACTTAACCAATTACCCGGAGAGTTTGCGCAGCATCGCGGCCAGCACCACCATAGCGTCATTTGCGAGCTGACGAACGGATCCGAAGTCAGTTCCGCTGTGGAGCGCTGCGAAGAGCACCCATGGGATAACGACGACGAGCAACATGATGATGGACGTCGTCGTAAATACGAGGTCGGGTTCGTCGGGAATGAGATTTTCAGCTGCATAGTCGAGGGTGTCCTCCATGTGCTCAGTCGCATCGGAAGCGGCCCGTGATACGTTGTCCTCGACTTCAAACTCCGCGTTTGGTAGCTCTAATAGTCGCTTCTTCTGTAGAATGTCTACCCTGGCGCGAAGCTTGTACTCACGGTTTCCAATCTTGTCTCTACTCTCAAGACGAGCCGAGCTGACTCGGGAGAACTTGTCAGTGAGCACGTCTTTGCTGGCGTCAAGGCGCTCATGAAGCGCTTCGAGCGAGTCAGAAGTTCGTCGGCTGGCTCGAGTCAGTCTTCTTTCCAGCTCGCTCTCAACCGATTCGGCGGAGTCTTCATCGGCAGTGGGCTCTGAAATCGCAATTTCTTCGTCACCCACATCGGAGTTTCCATTATCCGGATCTGACGCAGCATTCTCCAGTACATCAGGCGCTAACGAATCATCAGACTTGAGGAAGTTCTCGGGTTCAAATGAGTCTCTTGGCAGATTGGCATCGTCCCCGTCCCGTGCAGCATGCTCGAACGCGCTATCAGGCGAGGTGGCAGGCTCAAACAAGTTGTTGGGCTCGAATGAGTTTTCTGGCTCGAATGAGTTGTCAGGCTCGAATGCGTTATCAGCCTCAAATGCACCATCCTCAACCATTACTGACTGACCCACAGTGGGTGTTTCATCTTCAGCTACGTGCAATGTGATGGCCATTGATTCGTCTGCAGTAGTTGCAGGGCTTCCAGGAGGCGAAACACCGGACAATACGAGAGTTGATGCCGTTTTCATCGTCTGAATAGGGCTACCAAACTGTAAGAAACACGATTAGTTTGTGTGCCTCAAGGTGTGCGTTGCTACCAAGTCACCGACCTCAAGCGGATCAGTCGACAATGAGCCTGAAGGCTCAACGTAGCCTTCAATTTCTACACCCACCAACGCCTTTACAAACCCTGAGAAGTCCTGCTCATATCAATACAAGAACATTAGCCAGATAATCACCAGTTATGTTGGCGCAGATAGTTCCTCAATCGTACAGCTGGTACAGATGAAAACGCTAATAGTCGGACACCTTTCAAACGGTCGATGTGCTTGGTCCAAATGTAGAGAACACAATTCTCTTTGTCTATCTCGACATCCTCGACACACGAGTGAGGAACGTTGACGACCACAACGTCATTCCCGTCTCGCCAATAGAACGTGGTTGTTGTGGAGCCAATGTCGATCCACTTGTTCACACGAATACGGGCCTACGATAGTCTCCCATTTCAACAGGGCCCCGAACGTACCGAAACACACATCGAGACACGTACCAGATCCTGTTTTCCACTTGGTGATACCCAGCAACGTGCTACCCGGAAACTGCTGCACAGCCCTGTGCGCGTGTTGATCTGAACAATACGTTGACGCGCAACTCGAGGATCGTGCTATAAAACAGTATGGCACATGTCAGCTCGACATGCTGATGCAAAACCGATTACAGCTTCCCCCACGTACCCATGGAATCGCCTCACGGAGAGGCAGTAGCTCGAGTAGATCCACATCCGGCTCACTGAGAAACTGCTTGCAAGCGACAACGAATGCTGCAAGCACCTCCGTGTCCTTCTTGTGGAGCTGGTACAAGATCGCCGCCACGGTCATGAAGCACAGTTGCTGAAGAGGGAAGTACCCCGTGTGGAGCAGCGCCTCGATCACGCGAACGACACTCGAGGCGCGTTGGCGCACAAACTCGACCACATCTTGCGGATGCATCTCTCGCACAAAGCGCCACAGATTCGAACAGTACTCCAACCGTGTGCTCAGCACTTCGTCTTCATCCGCGATCACTTCAATCAGCGTCTCCATCGCGGTGATGGACTGCGACAGCATGCGCCTCCGCTTGGTGGGCGGTGTCATCAAGTTCACGTCGCCTGCGACTACATACTCCTCCGTGGTAGGAGCCACGGTCTTCTTCGCTGGCTCCTCGGCCACACGTTCCTCGACGCGTTGCTTCTTCTTGGGCTGTACGAGCTCCTTGATCGGCTCATTCGTGGATGTCTCTGTCGCGTGAGTTTCCCTGCATTGAGTGTCTCCTACTAATATTCAAAATTTCAAAAATCCTGGAAACGCACCGCTGGTGGTCGCCGCCGAGAAGAACTCGACCACTTCGACGTCGTCGTCGTCGTCGTCGCTCTCTGCGCTGCGCTTCTGCAGTCCGCCCCAGCTGAAGCGACGCGCCATCGTCTGCGTCGAGAGAGAGCGAGCGAGCGAGCGTCCGCGGCGAGGTTTGTTGCCGTCTATCAGTCGAGCTTCTCACACACAAGGGCCTCCACCATCCGCGCGCGGAAATTCAAGAGCGGACCAACACTCTCGTGAAGAGTGCTCTATTACAGGGAGGTACAGTACATATCCCAAGATGAAGTTTTATCCAATCGTATAGAAACAATAGAAAAGCCGGGGATTTTGAAGGGATTTCCTCAGTGACGATGGCGGCGACGCCGGCGCTGCGCAAGGACGTGCTGATGGCCCACAACCTGCAGCTGCTGGGTCTTAACGCGTCGGTCACTGGCGGAATGCATGCGCACATGTTCGACCGCCCGAATGAGAAGGCGCTGTTTGCAGTGCTTCACAGTCTGCTGCTCAAGCTCCGTCCGCAACTCGAACAGGTGCTGGCGGTGCGTGCGATTGCCGGTGGATGAGGGGATGCTGACCCTGTTGATGAATCAGGAGCTCAAGTTCTGTTGGCCAGTGATCACGCCCCATGACAAGAGCAACTTCAAGCGGCTCGTGCAGGTACGCCGCGGAGGTTTAAAGGGTACGAGATGACCATAAGCTGATCACAAAGTTGTCCGCAGTCCGTCCTCCAGGATCTGGAAAAGCAAGGCGTGTTGCCGATCGGATCGAGCCATGCGTCGCGACTAAATGCTGGCTCGGGGCCTCGGTACGTGCAGTGAATCTTGCATGCAAAGAAGCGATTTCGTATCTAACGGATTGCATCAGCATTGTGGATCTCATTTGGCGGCTCTCAACGCACGTCATGAAGACGCATTTGACGAGAGACATGCCAGGGTATCAAATGATTCCTCTGCCTGCACGTGGTAGTGTGGATGCGGGTGATGCGATTCAGCTACTGAAGGTATGAACGGGGACGTGACATGTGTTTCTTCACTTCAAACATGATCACGTCTTCGAATCTGAGCAGGCTCGCATCGCGATGAAGAATCGACAGGTCCAAGAGCAGTTCGTCGAACGATCGCAGGTGCAGGATCAGTGGGTTGCTGCTGCTGTCGCACTTTCGAACAAGATTCGAGAAACAAGCTCGTTGCTGGTGGGTAGTTGACACTCTTCACTCGGCCGTGGTGGCAACTGAACCGACTTGAACTGGTTTTCTAGCAACTCGTGTACGACCAGCAGAGCAAACTCGACGCTTCTGTAGACCGAGAAATTTTCTCGCAAGCAGGAGAATCACGACGCAATACTAAACTTCATCACGCTGCATCTGCGTGGAAAACCATTCAAGGCACGAAAACAAGCGACACCTACCAATCGAGTCAACGGGTTTTAGACATTGCGCTACAGCATCACGGCGAACAACCAGTCCTGGATGCTAATAGTCTTCGACCTCAGCGATCATTCAGTGATCGCATTGGCGCTGTCCATCTCAGCGATATAGTCAAGAATGCTGACGCGCTTGTTCAGCTCACTCGCTCCCGAATGAGCCAGCAAGATTCCAGTTTGTCACTCTCCAGCCATGACCATAACCGCATGATGACGCTATCAACGGAGGCGGCTACTTACGTGGCGACGCTCACCACAACCGTGCAGCAACTCCAGGAGCTGCTTATTCAGCTGAAACGATCCAATGAGGCGGCGACTCGAGATCTTTGCATCGAAGTGACGACCGAGACAATGCACGACGACCCCGCCAGCATCCCTCTCACATTATGTCCACCCACCCCTGCCGATAAAATTCTTCAAGAATCGGATCTCGTTCAGTCGCTGAAGAAATGCTCGATGAATGAATTGAGTAATTTCGCTGCAAGTTCCGTACGCAAGTCGACACGAAGAAAGTCTCTTGAGCTTCCATCTGTTCAAGAAGATGTCGCCCTCGAGAGCGGCTTTGAGCGCCCAGCGAAAGAAAAGCCAGCGGACGAAGTCAGGGTGTTTCGTAGACTGCAGTACGATTTTGATGATGAAGGGGGCGACAACATGGAGCTGTAATCACGGGCCTATCTCGATCAAGATCATATTTACAGTACTTGGTGAGTTTGACTGTTCTACATCACAGATTGTGCATCCGAGACGCAAGTGCTAGCTCGTGTTGCTGGGTGAGCTTCATGATACGGTCACTGGCTTGGGCGCGCTCTTTGTTGAAGATCTGCTCCATCCGTGAGCGTTCGGCATTACTCGAGACTTGCTGAAGAAGGTACTCACGCTGTTCCTCAGCGTGATGTTCCTGTTGCAACACATGAAGTAGTTCTTCATTTTGCTTCCGTCGAAGCTCCTCAACCTCGGCTTCGAAATCTTCAAGCGAACGTCCAGTTGTTTGAGCACTGTCACTCTCCAAGTCGTCGTCGTCACTACGTACGCCAAGCTCGCGATCACTGAGGTCGTCGTCGTCAAAACATGTCGCTGATCTACTTGTTCGAGGTCGTGCTGACCGTGCGGAACCTGTACACCGGGTCATGCTCCGGCTCGAAGACGATCGTGCCGCGGCACTGGCTGGTCGTTTCGGCATTGGTGGTCTTTGGAGCGAGTGATGGTTTGCAGGCTGTGGCGTCGGGTGGAGCTGGTCTGCGGAGGCGTCTCGGGTCAGCGACCTCGTCTGCAGCGCTGATGCTGACTGTGGACGGGCCATTACAAGACTTCTCTGGAGGTGCTTGGGTAGCTCGTATTTTTTTGTAATCTTCATTTTGTGGAAGCTCTCAAGCAGCTCCTGCTTTTGCCGCGTCACCGCCATTTTCATGTGCTGTCTCCTTCGGATCAGCTGTTCTCGTTGCTCCTTGATCATCCTCGCTCGCTCGTTGTCACTCTCTATTCGTGACATCAGCATTTTCACACGGTATTCGTCTTGCTTTTGCTTCCGTGTTAGTGCTGCCTCGATCTCCTCCTCACGGAGCTTCGCCTCTTGAAGGCGCGATCGAATCATCTGCTTCTTTTGCTCGTGAACCATTTTTGCGACGGCGTTCTTCTGCTCCGTCTTGGTCAGCGTATAATACTGACGTTGTTTGAGCTGCTCCTCCATTCGAACGTATGCCCGTCGCCGTTCTTCCTGCTGACGCTTCTCTTCGCGCTTTTGTTCTTCGCGGAGTTCACGTTTCTCGTGTTCCATCAATCTGAGGCGTTCTTCGACTTGACGTTCTTGCTCCAGAAGGCGTTCACGACGTTCCTGCTCGATTAGTTGGAGCTGCTGCTGCACCATGTCGATATCCTCTTTCTTTTTGGCTGCCTGCAATCGGATCTCTTCTTCCTTGCGCCGTCGATCCTCTTCAAATCGCCGCCTGCGCTCATCGCTTTCCTCTTGCCGTCGCTTCTGTTCATCAAATTGGACCTGCCGCATCAAATCCCGATCTTGTAGCACGCTGGTGATCCGCATTTTGTTCTTGTGTTGCTTTTCCGCCACAGCGTGAGCCTTCTGGCGCTTCTTCTGCTCGAGTTGCTGGCGTCGCTTTTCGTCCCGGCGCTCTAGCTCAAGTGTCTTTCGCTCGGCTTCACGTTGCTGCTGCATCTGGATCCGCTCGTTTTGGATCCGTAACTCTTCCTGTTTGCAAAAACGCTCCTTTTCGGCCAGTTTCTGCTCACGTCGCCGTCGCTCACGCTCGCGCTCTTCCTGTTCAGCCTTGGCCATCATTTCGCGCTGTCGTTCCTGTGCTTCCAGACGCGCACGCTCGGTTTCCTCTCGCAGCTGCTCGGCCCGCTCAAGCTCCTTTCGACGCTTCTGCTCGTCAGCCTCGCGCTGGCGGCGGAGCTTCTCGCGCGTGAGCATCGCCTGCTGGCGCCGATCTTCCTGTTCTTTGAGTTCTCGCTCACGGTGGATCTCGGCCATTTTCATTTCGAATGCTACGAGCTGCTGCATTTCTTGTGCCTGACGTAGCCGCATTCGCTCGAGCTCTTTCTTCTCACGTTCAATCACTCCAAAATCGCGCTGGTCTTTCGATTGGTATACGGATTCGCTCTGCCTACCAATGGAGAGCTTCGCGGACAGTGGCGAGTGACAGAAGCTTCGTGTCCGCAGTGACATGCCACCATGGACACCATGCAACTCAGCGTCGATGAGCTCGTCACGCTGAGCCCGCGCATTGCGCAGTTGACACTGACGATTTCTCTCGAATCGTGCTGCCCGCTTTGCGATGAGTGTAGGATCTTCATTCGCTGAAGCAGCCGCAACGAAGTACTCGAGCGGTCTCTTCACAAGCTCCTCAGGTTCCAGACCTAACATCCGACAAGACTCGATGGACCGCGGGCTCGTTAGAACAGGTTTGCGCAGGTTCTCTTCATCGAAATTGTCAAGTGTGATCAACGCCAAGTCCTCCATGTCATCATCTGGGCCACCCTTCTGCGGGCTTCCGCCCGAGGCTCCTCCGAATCTCTCGTCTCGTTGCCGTGGTGGCTTCATGAGCTCACTGCTCTGCTTGCTTTCACTCCCAGCGACGATTGTCCTAGCTGTCAGCGAAGCACCAGACTCCACTCATCAACCAGGTCTCGCCGAGAATCGGTAGCGACCCACAAATTCAGGCACCGGCAGCTATTTATTCGCAACCACGCGGTCTGAGCAGGTCATTTGGATGTGCGTAGAGGTGATACGCAGAGAGCGAGTCGGGAGACGAGTATTCAGACTCTCCCTTTCAAATCCCACCAAGAATAGGATGATGCGTGTAGCCATATCAAGCAACTGCTGCCACCAGCAGCCTCAAAATTGGCGAGGTACTCTGCCCACCACATCCCACGACCTTTCGCGGGCACACATTTGATCGAGTCAAAACGCCCGTCATCGTTTATCTGAGCCCAACTGTGCCATCATGAGCAGCGTGTTAGGATCATACCGTGGTGACGGCGGCGAGTACAACGGTGGATTGACGACGGAAGGCGTAGTCCACGTTCCAGTCACCACGGGTGATGAGATCGACCCTAGCCTTGGTGCGTGACTGTACCAACGTCACACACAGTTCTGAAGTATACTGATGCATATGTCTGCTGCAGCGGGCGGTTTCCGGGTCGTGTATGACCGCGAGACTCCATTCGAGCTGCGCATTCAGGTGTGTGGGAATGTGGTCGATTCATTATCCGTGGCATCTAATGTGAATGCCATTTCGTATTCACAAAGGACTCTGATCACACACCGCAACAAGTGGGGACACTGGAGGCCATCAAAGTGAAGATCCTCGTCCATGTAAGCTCGCGGGTGTTCGTGGGGAATGTACATTCGCGATGCTAAACGCTAATGATTGGTTCCTTACCTCGATCGCAGGGAGATGATGGAGACATCCAGGCTGTGAAAGTCGAGCTTTCCACAGAAAGTGATCTCTTTTTTCTCTACACTCATGCCTGCGACTATGAGACATTCCAGATCATGCAGGACCAGCAAAAGCTCATGATTGACTTCGCCGACTATGCGAACGTGCTCATTCGTATGCTTAACAATTGCATCAAAGAGCCCCACAACCACTTGGCCGTGTACTTGATGCAAGCAGACGGGCGTGCACGCCTCGATTTCATCCAAAACATGGAGTACAAGTTTGTCGAGCTGCTCTCCGTCGACTTCATGCGCACCCCCGAGGAGATCATTCGCCAGCATATCACATTCCGGTACAACTCGATGAAGATGCGCCTTCAAGTGCTGCAGACGCGTCTTCACGTGAGAATTGTCCTTTCGTGGTCGTGGAGCTCATGCGATCTGGCTAATTGCTGTGGGGGTTACAGGAGGTCAATAGCATTGTGAAGACAAAGAATCCGTCGCTGCTGCTGCAGGTAACGACCACAATACACGTGCTCAAGCACGGATACCATATCTAACTGATCTGTTGCGAAGCTGCAAAAATCCGGGCCCGCCGGTGGTCAGACAACGTCGAGAAGCAGTCGGTACTTGGGACACTAGCGGAGATCTAAGCGAGCTATCAAAACATACTATGACAAATGGCAACAGGGAAACCAATGACTATGCTTGGGATCGGTATTCGGTATATTTCTTCATCCAATGAGCACGTCAGCTGCCTTTGAACAGATCAAATACTCGCGGTTATGCCTCTTTTCGTCGTTTCGCTAGCGGCTCACCCGCTGGGTCTTGCTTGGCTTCGGCCTTCACCTTCGGGTCCTTCTTGTCGGACACGTCTCCGCTGGCCGCAGCGGCGGCACTCCCTTTACCGTTCGCACCATTGAGCTTCGCCGCCTGCTCTCGCCGAATCTTCTTGGTCTGGTATTCATGCGACGCTGGGATGTTGGTAATCGGAGTCAGCGACTCGGGATTCTCTGGTGCATAGGGACGCGACTGAAAGTAAGTCGACTTCAAGCAGTTTGCCGCGGTCAGTCGCTGCTCCGGATCGAGTACGAGCAGAGCCTCAATCAGTTCGAGGGCGCCCTTCGGGAAGATACGCTTGCGAGCCGTGACCTCACGATTCAGATATTCGCGAAGCCGACGCTCCTTTCGCTTATCGGGAACGAACTTGTTCGTCATCGGCAGGAACTTGTAGTCAGGCCAAGACTCAACCGTCGGAGTGCCACACAAGTCGAAGATCTTGCCAATTTGCTCGAGCTCGGTCTTACCCTGGAACAGTGGGTGGCCAATGTACAACTCGGCCATCACGCAGCCAATACTCCACATGTCGATACTCGCATCGTAACTCGTCGCGCCGAGCAGCAGCTCGGGCGGACGGTACCACAGCGTGACGACTTTGTTTGTGAAGAGCTGGTCCCCGCGGATCGAACGCGCGAGACCGAAGTCAGCGACCTTGAGTAAGAGGTTTTTCGTGATGAGCAGGTTCGAGCACTTGATATCGCTGCATGAAGATAGTCAGCTTTCGATTCATGGGTGTGCTCGCGCCCGCACAGACGTACCGGTGGATGATATCCAGCGAGTGCATGTGATGCATGACCTCAATCAGCTGCCGCATGATGCTCTTGATCTCCACATCGTTGAAACTGACAGTCCAAATGCACGTCAGTTCGTCAGAACACTCCTCCTGCTTTCTTCAATCTTCGTAATGAATACGCACGGGTACTGACGGTCGATGAGCCCCGTGAGATCGTGCTCAACGTATTCCAGCACGAGGTAGATCGAGCCTTGGCAATACTCCAGCGAATCCTCCTTCTCTCGGTCCGTAAACTCGGCTAACAAAGGACACACGCAAACCATCACCACCCGATGCCACCATCTCCGTCTTCCCATCTAAACACCAACGTACTGTCTTCATCTTTGCCGTCGTTGAGACTCGTGGACACGAGCACTTCCTTGAGCTCCACGAGGTTGCGATGGTTGAGACACTTGAGCACCTTGATCTCCCGGATCGTCGTCACGGGGAGCTACGTCCACACATACAAACGGACTATCAGTACCGCTAGAGAAACTCTCGTCCATGAGCGCCATCGTACCCCCTGGACCTCGTTGAGACTGCGGATCTTCTTGATCGCCACGAGTTCCTGGGTTTCCTTGTTCTTGGCCATGTACACTTCGCTGTGGTTCATTCCACGAATATGAGTGCCCCGCCACCACGCCGCGCATGTACTGAGACAAGAGACGTACCCGTAGGTGCCGGCGCCGATGCACTCGATCTTCTCATACGCGTCGATGCTGCGCGTGCCCCACTGGTGCTTGGGCAGGTGGAGGCTCATGGTGGTGGGCGGAACCAAAACTCACACCGACCCCGGAAAGGTTCACCAAAGGTTAACTTATGTGGGACTAGGTGGACGGCATGCGACGTGTGAGCGAGCAATTATTATTTGTA
>JAADVY010000043.1:0-37419 GCA_023336035.1 Pythium plurisporium
GGGAGCATGAGGCGCACGGCCGTCTGGATCTCGCGGCTCGAAAGCGTCGACTTCTTGTTGTAGCGCGAGAGCTTGCCGGCCTCCGAGGCGATGCGCTCGAAGATGTCGTTGATGAACGAGTTCATGATCGACATACCGCGCTTGCTGATGCCCGTCTCTGGGTGCACCTGACGGAGCACCTTGTAGATGTAGGTCGAGTAGCTTTCAACACGCTTCTTGCTGCCCTTGCCCTTGCCCTTGCCGGCCTTGGTCGGGGTCTTCGCCGCCTTCTTGCTCGGAGTCTTAGCCATGGTTGCTGTTGGTGGTGGTGGTGCTTGTTTTCCAGTGAATTGGAGAATGACGTTGAGGACGGTGGCCGCAAAAGAACCACCTCCCCCCGCACCAAAGCAAAAGGGCGCGCGCGCGGTTTTCCCCATTCAAAACGGGAGAGGGCCACTGGTGCCGGTCGGGTTCGGCGCACATGGAGAGCGATGATTGGCGGGATCTTAACTTTATGCGTTTTCATTGGGCCACAGATTTTCCAAGCCCATTGGTCGGAACAATTATAAGGGGTAGGGCAATAGGTTTTCCCGCGCTGTTTTGTGAACGTCTTGGGCGTGTGGCAAATGGGGACATCAGCCCGCCCACGCGTTCGCTCGCGCGCGTCTGCTGCTGCCTCTGCGTGTACCACGCGCATGCGACAGTTAGATATGGGGTAGAGGCTTCTGTGGCGATCTCGACGCTGCATGCGCGCCCGCTGGACGATCCGTAAATCGCGAGAAACGCGTGTCTTTCGGAACGCCCTGGTGTGTCCTGTTGTCCTACCAGTGGATGCAGCCACGCGTGAAGTATGCAATGTGTCTGTATTATAGAGCCCCTGCAGTGTATCTACACCCTTGCGCCGCGTTAATAAGTAGAGAAATCCCAAGTCGGTGCGAAAAACCCCTGCCGCGGGGAGTCAGTCCCTGTCTGTCTACATGAAGCCGGAGCCCTTGATGTTCTGCTTGAGGATGATATCCTTGCAGGCGTTGAACACGACCTGCACGTTCTGCGAGTCGGTCGCACACGTCACATGGTGATAGATCTCCTTCTCCGGCTGGCGGTTCATCTCCATGAACTTGCCCAAGAAGTACTGCACGCCGAGCTCGTAGTCGCCCAGTCCGCCCGGAAAGTCCTTGAACACGTCGACCGACTTGGGGTCCACCTTTTTGATCTTGTCGGCGAACAGATCTTTCTTGTTGAGGAAGAGAATCATGGCCGAGTTGAGGAAGAATTTGTTGTTGATGATCTCGTCGAACAACGTGATCGCCTCGATCATGCGGTTCGTCGACGCGTCCTCGTACAGCGACTGATCATACTCACTCAGCGCCGCCACGAAGATCACGGCCGTCACGTCCTCGAAACAGTGGATCCACTTCTTCCGTTCGTTACGCTGGCCGCCGACATCGTACATCACAAAAGTCGCGCCGTCAATCTGGTACTTCTCTTCGACGATGCCCGATGTTCGCACGCGTGCGTACAGCATGTCCTGCTGCGTCGCGGCGTAGTCGTCGCGCATGATGCGGTCGAGGTCGTTGAAGTAGTACTTGACCGACTCGATGATCTGGAACTCGGCGCGGCGGTTCCACGTCGCGACGATGCCCGGGTCGGACCACAGGTTCTTGATCTTCTGGCCCACGACAGGGTTCACCTCGGCCTCGTCGCTGATCGTGCGGATGTCTTCAAAATCCTGTACGCACTGCACTTCGCCCTTGAGCTTGAGCTCATTGCACTGCTCGATGAGGATCTTGATGGACGTGACGACGTTGTTGTAGATGATCGGTGTGCAGTGTCGCTTCTCTTCTTCGGTCAGCGGCGCACCATACAGAATCTAAGAAGAGAGAGACAAGGTGAGAAACCGCCGTCGTCCACGAATGCCTCGAGAGCTCCAACCACA
Source organism: Pythium plurisporium (assembly GCA_023336035.1). Lineage (NCBI taxonomy): Eukaryota > Oomycota > Peronosporomycetes > Pythiales > Pythiaceae > Pythium > Pythium plurisporium. Next base: position 1,916 of record JAADVY010000043.1, read on the forward strand.
CGCACCTTCATTTGCTTGAAGACCGTACTCTTGCCCGACTCGCCGGCGCCCAGCAGCAGCAGCTTGACCTTCTCCTGCTCCGCGCGGTGGGCCTCCTCGTTCTTGGCGTCCAGCTCACGCGACTTGGCGTACGCGCTCTTGTCGCCCTCGGCCACGTTTGACGCACAGATGCCCATGGTGCTCGACTTGAGAAGGAGACGGGGACCCGAGAGGGGGTGTTCTCTGTAGCTGGCACTCGACGCGGGAGTGAGCTGTGTTGGGACTGAGGTCGAAGCTGCCCACGGGCGTTCCCCGCTTCGTGCTACTCAAGCAAATACACGGCGGAACTTTAGGAATGAAACCCCGGGGAATCAATGCTCTCCCCGTGCCACAAAAAGCTTCCCCCCTAAGGCCCCCTCCCCGCCTATCGCTGGCGGGGTCTCACGCGAGAAGAGGGAGGCGAAAATAGCCGCCTGCGTTCTGCTTGGCTCCCTAACTCCATCCTCTCTACCTGGGCGATCTCGTCTGCAACTCCGAGTGCTATTCATAGCCGAGCGCGGCTCGCTCTCCTAATCTGGGCGCGGCTCTTTATACTGCGAAAGCCGAGCGACGGAGAGGCGAGAGGCCAAGACTCCGAGGTCTGAGACAGCAGATATGGCCACACAGACTCAGAACCACCTACCTAGAGCCTAGCTGCCAAGCAAGCTCGGTCACCTCGTCGAAAATAGTCCATCTGCAATCATCAAGCGGGGCAGCGCTGAGGAAGAAGCATCGCTTCATCGTTCTGGTCCAGATCATCTCTAGGTTTTCTTATCAGATCTTGTCACGTATGTCACCTTGAGCATCGTCGTTCGTGGCTGTCGAAGCTGTTACCGAGCACTGTCTTGCTGTCCTCGTTTGTTGGCAATGTTGCTCTGGCCGTCGGCGAGTCGGTGCTGAGAATGAAAGTGATTAGTATCGCGACAGCGACCATACTACGCGGCGGCATGTCCATCATCATGGCCGCAGCCTAGAGATGTGACGCGATTCCCTTAGAGTCCATGATTGGATGAAATCAGATTGAGGTCACCTGCGTTTCCACGATGCATTCACATTCCTCAAAGAGATGATTCTCACTTCTGGATTTGTCACCTCGGGAAGCGATGGCGCCAATCAAAGAGTGGCATTTCCACACGTACTGGTTCGCCAAAGAGAACCACCCGTCAGCGGTCGAGGCGCTGCGGCTCCACGCGGCACTACTGGACGAGATCAAGGCGGACCCGTCGTTCGTGGTTGTTTGCAGCGGCGTCACCGCCGATCTGGTGCCTGGACTCGAGGGACGACCGCCGCCGCTGAACCACCGCCCGGTCGGGCCGCATCTGAGCGGCAGCTTCGAGACTTGGGTGCCCGCAGAGTCACTGGCTCGCGCACTATCGTGGTTCACACAACACCGTGGTTCGCTCTCTGTGCTCATCCATCCGCTCACAGGAGACGAGCGTGCCGATCACTCGACGCACTCCTCATGGCTCGGTCAGCCATGGGCGATCGATCTCGAATTTCTCCCGTCCAGCCATACAGCGCCTCCCGCTCAGTACCCGGAGCTCGGTCTCGGCTACAGCAAGCGCGCGTAGTTGACGTCGGTTGAGTTTTCTCACACATGTTACGTGACAGAGGTGGCGACGACTCGCCCGAGCTGAAGAGACGCCGTTTGGAACGATTTGAGTCATTTTCGTAAGCTGCTGTTGTTGCCAAAATGTATTGGGCTCGCCCACTCGCTGTAGGTTTCGCCGTCGCGCTGGTCACGCCGACGCTTGTGGAGGCCAAGCGCAAGTCGACTGTGGCGTCCATGGAGGAGTTCTGGACCTTCTTCGTCGTGATCTACGCGCTCGTGTTGGTGCCCGTCATCGGCTACTTCCTCTATGCGCTGGCGCGGGACCCCGCGACACCAGAACTCGCACGACTGATGTGGCAGTGTTTCAAACGCAAGACGCTCGGATTCCTTGGTCCGCATCGCGCCACGGTCGTGCAGCACAAGCGCCTCGTCGATCTAGCGCCGACGGTGGCATCCACCATGACCAGGAAGCAACGGTGACCTTTGAAGATCTTTTCCCCCAAAGTTAACTGTGGTGAATAAAACACACTGTATAAAACAACACACTGTTGTTTCAATCTCACTTGATCCCAAAAAGCGCGGGAACAAGGTGACCGCCCACCAACGACCCGCAAACCACCATGAAGCGGACGCGCGCACGGGCGGACGCGGCTCCACGTCGAGGCAAGCAGAAGCTCACGAGTGCGTATGGTATGCGTGGTCTAAGAGACTCGACTCTAGCTGATGGTGTGACTTTTGGTGTGGTACAGAGCGAACGGCGCGTGACTACAGCGACGAGGACGAAGGAGACGACGAGGTAGCGATCAGCTCCCAGGAGGAAGCCGAGGAGGACGAGGACGCGCCACCCACGCAGACCCGGACGCAACGTCAGAGTCTGAGCAGTCGCCATGCCGCGGACGACAGCGACGACATGGATGACCTCGACGGCTCGCTCGACTTCACGCAGCCCGACTACGCCATGCAGGCTTCGTTCACGCAGCCGTCGGGCTCGCAGGAGACCGAATCGGCCAAGGTGAAAGCGCCAAGCGTGCCTGCAAAGGTGGGACAGCTTTCGTCCAAGGCTATCGATGACTTGACGTCGCAGCTCGTGCGATATATGCTCTACAAAGCCGGACTGAAGCTGCCGATTCGATTTGCCGACATCAGCAAAGAAGTGTACCCCAAGCACAAGAACGTCTCGCGGTGCGGTTGCGTGTACATTGCTCTGGCCTTTTTTGTGATGATGCTGACCATTCTCTATTCCATGTAGATACTTTTTCGGACGCGCCAAGCAGCAGCTTGAGAACGTCTTCGGGTACCAAGTCGTCGCTGTCGACGACAGCAGTTCGAAAGAGATTTACATCATTCTCAACGGGGCATCATCTCAGGAGCATTTGCAACGAGTGAATAAGAACGGGCGCAGCAGCGTCCGTGGGCTCTTGATGATGATCCTCGGTATTCTGTGGTGTGCACCGGCCCGCCAACTGTCGGAAGGTGAGTCTGAAGACGGCAACCGAATCGTCATTTGCTCATGGGCTGTATGATTTGCACAGACGACCTGTGGAAGCAGCTCGCACTCGTGGACTCGTCCATCAAGCCCAACAAGGATCACCGCCAATTCGGAGACGTGGCGCAGCTGATCAAGGGCTTTGAGAATCAGTTGTATCTCACCTCGACGTCGGAGCTCGACGCCGATCTCAAAAAGGTCAAGTTTTACAGCTACGGCGCACGTACGCTGCTCGAGGTTGGCAAGGTCCAGATCCTGAACTTTGTATGCAAGGTGCGGTGGATGTTGAGGGTGTTTGTTGTGTGGCTGGTTGTGTCCACTCACGGTGTTGTCTTGTGCGTGACAACCACTAGCTCATCACGGGGCGCCCCCCAACAGAGATGCAGATCGAGGAAGTGACCCTCGAATCTAACTAGGCTAGCGAGACTAAGCCAATTGAATATCAGTCTATCTAATCTGAGTAAGTTAGGTACCTTCTCCACTTGATGGACGTGAAGATCTCATGGACGCGATCGTTGCGCTGTACGGCTCCGGCAGTTCCGACAGCGATAGCGCGAATGACAATGACGCGGAAGTGACACAAGCTGTGCTTGTCGATAACTGTCGCCTCCCTGATACAGATGCGGATGCTGTGGATGACGCGTCGACACGACAGACGCGCAAGCGACGACGCGCGGACGACGAGCCCCTGCAATGGAAGCGTGCGTTTGCCCACGTCGATGGCAACTGGCCGAGCCACGTCAAAGTCGACATATTTATGACGGAACAAGTCGCACGACTGGTGGATGGCGTAGTGGATCGAGCCCAGCAGATCCTTGGTGATACCGTTGCTCTCGTACCGATGGCCAACGCGATTGACGGTGATCGAGCGCTCCATTTGAGCTTGTCGCGGCCATTCGTGCTCACCTACGACCAAATTGAGCTCTTTGTGGACGCACTACGCGCAGCACTCAAGTGGCGGTCGAGGTGCGTAGTGTCATGGGAGATGGTCGTCGACTGGGTGTGGCTGATGTGATGGTGTCGCACAGCTTCCGCGTCTCGCTCGATCGGCCTATTGTGCTTGTCAATGATGGAGCCACGCGCTCGTTTCTCGCACTCCAGATTGGCTCCGGTGCTCCTCTGACTGTCGGTTTGCTCAAATGCGTCGACAAGTGCATGCGTGAATTTGGATTGCAGACATATTATGAGGTACGATGGTGGGGATGTGGAACTGATTGAGGCTGATCATAACTCGCTCTGACTGACGATGAATGGGATGCGCTTGCCCAGCACCCAATTCCGCACGTCAGCATTGCCTCTGCTCTCGGAGATTTGTTGCGTGGCGCTCTGTCGCAAAGCCAATTGGACCAACTCCGGCCAGAACCAGACGTAGAGGAGACGTCGGTGGTCGTACGTATCACGTCAGTGCGAGTTGTGATCGGCAACAAGCACTTCCACATCCCACTGCGATAAGCGAATTCTACTCAGAATCGGATGCAAGGTCGATGATCGTGATGTCACCGTTTTGCGTGCTCTGTGCGTTCGCTCTTCCATTCTGCATCAGCGGATGTTGTTCGTCTTCTTCACTGCTCATATCCGATAACTCGAACGTCAAACTTGGTGTCTCGACGCGCTTCCGCTTTCCTCGACGGCCAACTTCTGGCTCTGGATAGGAGGGCAGACGACAAGAGAATGAGTCAGCCTCTCCCACTATCAACAATAGAATCTCCAGCGATAGACAAACCCCTTCTCGGTTGATTTGCTGAAAGCCCAAGAGTCGACGACGGGGCAGGTCTATCTGGTGCACCAGTGCCATGTCGGTCTTTCCGAGCCGTCCCTGTGTCAAAGTAGAACAAAGGGTGCTCGTCGCTCTTGTCTTGAGCTCCCCCATTGGTTGAACGGCGAGGAGAGCGTGAGCGACTTCTCGAACGCGATCGATTCCGTTTTTGCTGATCATTCCGGCGTCGATTGCGTGGTCGTCCACGCGACTTGCCGTTCGAATCGGCCTCCACATCCACGTCCACTTGTCGCTCTAACTGAACGCGGCGCACGCTTGCAGCTTCCGTTACCTGTTTTTGCGAGCTTCCTTTCTCCGTAGGCGGCGGAGCTGGTCCCGATGTGAGTGCAGCTTGCCCATTGCTCGCCGGTGGAGCGTGCGAGCGTTGCGAGGGAACTACCTGCACTGCCGGCCAAAGATCATCAATCCAAATGACGTGCGACGCAAGCTGTTGCAAATCTGCTGAAACTGTGTCTCGGTAGCCTGTAAAAGAGAGTTGTTGATCAACTTGGCCCGTACGAAGAGCGCCAACTACGAACCGAGGGCCACCCACCGATCACCCACAAATCTTTGCGGAGAACGTTCTTGATCAGGTTCAATGAATCGTAGAAGTCTCCATCGCCTGCTCAACAGAATCTGGTTAGTGTAATTGTAGCCGTTGGTGGATATCAAGCATGCACACCGGCAAAGAGAACGAATCGGTCGCACACCTGTGGACAACAAGCATCGTTATGAGTCACCTCGGCAGCAGTGTTTGCGGCACAGTGAATGGACTTGCGTTCTCGTATGCTAACGACAGAATCTTAGTTGCGATCCTGATTGAGCGGACAAGAGGAGATTAGTGTGGGTAGGATCGTGGGCCAAGTCAGGTCACGGCCACGCACCCATTGTCCACTCCTTTCTGCACATTCTGCGTGAAGTCGTGACCGCAACGCCGGCAGTGGCACGAGTATTTCTTCATCGCGTACAGTTTCAGTTGAAACTATGCCACAATACATTGATAAATGTATTCAGTTAGAGACAATGCACTGGTGGTCACATCCAATCTTCCCACGCACCTGCGGTCCATGAGGCGGTGCCAGCTTCAGCGCCGTGTACTGAACCGACTGATCCTGGCTGGGGGACTTGTAACGTACGTTCTCGTGATCAAAGAACCAACACTCTGAAAAAGACACCCAAGCGTCACATTGATTTGTCGAGATCTGAAGAGCAGCATGGCATGGATGGACGCACCCCTGAACCGACACGCAGCCTGCCGCTCCAGCTCTTCCCGGAAGCGCATGTAGTCGATCCGTCCGCCCGGCTACGACAACCAACCAACCACACACCACTCCATTCACGACCCATCGATTGTCATCCGCCTGTAGCCAACCGTCCGCACCAATTTTTTCGCGCCAATATACGAATACGATCCATCTATAACATTGGCTCCACGGCGTCAGTTCCACTACCCCCCATGCCGCAATTTTCCCACGACAAAGCGTCCGCACCAATTACCAGCACTGTGCGACATGCATCGCTGGGACCGACGCCCGTGAGGCCTATCGCCGGCGCCCCGGCCGCGCGCTGCTGCTCGGACGCCATCGGCCCGCCTTGAAGGGGTCCTTTGCCTTCTCGGGTCGTGGCTGGTGGGAGAAATCGGCTTGACAAGAGTTGACGTACAGTGATTGGTGGAATAACTCATCTTTTGGTCAATGAAAATTTTCCACGTTTCAACCAATGGTCAGCTCGTCCATGGAGCATTTTATCTGCCTCGATTAGAGGACGCTCTAGATGAGGTGCGCCACATAAAATAGAAGAAAACGGACCTTGAAAAAAAATCTGGAAGTTTGGGCCGTTTTCCTCCCCTCCGCCCATCGCTTCCCCTTCCCCTCCCCCTCGGGCCTGAACAATCCGAGTGTGGCGTAAGGGGGTCATTTCGGATCTCTCGTTCCCAGCGAACCACTCGATCGATACCAACCCCCAACGGCGACGGCCATGGCGACTGAGGAGAACAAGGAGTTTGACGAAGAGCTCGTGGATTACGAGGAGGAGGAGGAGACCAACGACGCCGCCAAGAGCGCCGAGGGAAAGGACACGAAGAAGTAAGACCTCCATATCTCTGTTGCCTTCGTGGGGACGGCGCGGTCGGTCAGTCTGTCGGACGGAATACGAACTGAGGGAGGAGCCTGGATCGTCGGTGGGACGAGCGCGCCGCTTCGCTCCGACTCTCGGCTTGGAAGGGGCGAGCGAGCGAGAGAGTGTGAGCCGCGGAACACGATGAGCGGAGGAAACCGGGCAGGAGGCGGAGAGGGGGAGGAACGGGGGTGAGAGCCACGTGGTGGGCAGGATCTTTTGTTTCTTTTTCTCTCCCGATCTCCCTATCGCCGTTGGATGCATCGTATTCTTCTCGAGGTGGTAGAGCTAGTGTCTCTATGAGATCTGGCCCTCCCCGGCAAGAGTGGAAGGCTCGCCCGACCCGCTCGACTTGCAATGACATCGCTGACCACGACCAATGACCCGTCGCAACCACCCGTCTGCGTGTGCACCCGTGTTAACGTCTTCTTCTGTATCTGTACTGGGTGGAATCCTTCATCGCCGCTGCCGTCGCGTTCCTCTCCGGCATCGCTACCTAATCGTCATTCAGGGGCCACTATGTGGGTATCCACAGCTCAGGTTTCCGTGACTTCATCCTGAAGCCGGAGTGCCTTCGCGCTGTCGTGGACTGTGGTTTCGAACATCCTTCGGAAGGTGAGCTTATATCAACTTCCGATGATCGACGTCTCGTGATTCATTCGCCTCACACAATGATGTTGTCGCCGCTTTTCCAGTTCAGCACGAGTGTATCCCGCAGGCCGTTCTTGGTATGGACATTATTTGCCAGGCCAAGTCGGGTATGGGCAAGACCGCCGTGTTCGTGCTGGCGACTCTCCACCAGGTGCGCGAGAATGTTCGAGATCAGAATGGCCTGTTCGTGATGTGCTCATGTCCGTATCACCCACAGATCGAGCCTGTTGCCGACCAGATCAGTGTGTTGGTGCTGTGTCACACGCGTGAGCTCGCGTTCCAGATTGCCCACGAGTACGAGCGATTCAGCAAGTACCTCTTGGACGTGAAGACGGCCGTGTTCTACGGTGGCGTTCCGATCACGCAGAACCGCGAGACGCTCAAGAACAACTCCCCGCACATCCTGGTCGGCACTCCCGGCCGTGTGCTCGGTCTACTCCGTGACAAGAGCTTGAAGCTCGACAAGGTCAAGCACTTTGTGATGGACGAGTGTGACAAGATCCTCGAGGCGATCGGTAAGGACGACGCATGTATTGTGACAACGCGAGATCAGTCAGTTGACCGAGCACTTTGAACTACAGACATGCGTCGTGACGTTCAAGAGATCTTCCGTGCTACGCCTCACGACAAGCAAGTTATGATGTTCTCGGCCACGCTGAGCAAGGAAATCCGCCCAGTCTGCCGCAAGTTCTGCCAGGATGTGCGTTTGCTTGGTTGGTGATGTGTTCACGTGACATGGGTCTGATTGCGAATTGTCGTGTAGCCTCTTGAGATTTACGTCGATGACGAGACCAAGCTCACCCTTCACGGTCTTCAGCAGTACTACATCAACCTGCAAGAGTCGGAGAAGAACCGCAAGCTCAACGATCTCTTGGATGCGCTTGAGTTCAACCAGGTTGTGATCTTCGTGTCGAAGAAGAACCGCGCTCGTGAGCTTAACCGTCTGCTCAACGAGTGCAACTTCCCGTCGATCTGCATCACGTCTGATCTGACTCAGGAGGAGCGTATCAAGCGCTACAAGAGCTTCAAGGACTTCCAGAAGCGTATCCTTGTCACGACGGATTTGTTCGGTCGTGGTATGGATATTGAGCGTGTGAACATTGTCATCAACTACGACTTCCCGAATGACAGTGATCAGTACCTCCACCGTGTTGGTCGTGCCGGTCGTTTCGGTACCAAGGGTCTCGCGATCAGCTTCATCTCGTCGGATGAGGACAAGGAGATGCTGGCGAAGGTGCAGTCGCGTTTCGAAGTGAACATCCCGGAACTCCCAGACCAGATCGACATCTCGACCTACATGAGCACGTAAGTACGTGGAGACGAGCGCAAGGCACCGAGTGTGCTTGCAGAAATATACGTTTGCTCTTCTTTTTGCCGATCGAATAAAATCACATTGAAACAGTATCCGTAAACCATGTCAAATTGATTTTCATCGCTACTCCGTCTTTCGTTTCTTTCTGTGTGCGTCATCGATCTCTCGAGTTCCGCTCAAGCGGCTCTTGAATTTTTCTCGAATGCTACGAGCAAACAGGCCAAACTCATTATTGAGGCACGACATTCCTCAAGCACCATCACCACCACTCACTTATCGTTGCGAACCCAGAGTGAGTCCTTGCTCGATGTATCTTCAGCCGCCAAATGCGTGTACTTCGTCCTATTCGTCACATTACGCAACCGTGAGAAGAATGGAGCAGAAGGTGGCATCGATCGAACTCCGTACCGCCCCGATTTTCCGAAGTTTTTGACTTGCATGACTTGTGGCATCAGCTCTTTGTTGAATTTATCTTCGAGCGTCGCACCGATAGCCTCACGTCGTCGTACGTCGTCCTTGTCCCGCACACTGTCGTCATCCATATAGAAAGCACCTTTGTGGTAATACTTCTGCATGAACTTGAGCTTCTTCTTCTCCTTGGGTGCGTTCTTTTTTAGTTTTCTGGAAGCAGATGAAAAAGAAGCACCGTTAGCCACAACTACCACACCCAGAAACGCTGTCAGCTACAACTCACTCGTCTTCTGCCTGGCGTTCTTCGGGTGTCATGTTCCGACGACGCAAGGTCTCTTCAGCCTCGATACGTCGTTGTTCGCGCGCGTCACGGTCACTGGATGTCATTAAAACACACGCGATGAGACCCCATCGATAACAAACGACAACCCACACTGTCCATGCGTACCGCTTGAGACGACGCAGTTCTCGGAGCTGCCAATCGCGATACTCCTGCTCAGGATCGACATCATCTGTATCATCTGGCATCTCTGTATCCGTCGCATCATGGGCCGACGCGGCATCCTTCTCGCGCTGAAGTTCCTCGACGACAAGCTTGCGAGAATTCTCCTTGCGAGCATTTGCCTGAGCCGTCAGTCACACATAGGTGTTAGCCAAAATATAACACACCTCGATAAACCGATGCTCACACCTCACACCATCGTACCTTTTCCTCTTCTTTTTGCCGACGTTTTTCTTCTTCGGCCTCTAACTCCTCTTGTCTCTTAATCGTCTCACGTGCTTTCTTGGGGACAAACACGGGCTTCATGAGGGTTTCTCCTTCGTCCGAGTCTGTATCGGTTTCCCACTCTGACTCAGAGCCACTTGAGGAAGACTCGGTCGCACCAGTTTTCACGGGTGGAACTGGAGGTCTGGGTGCTGACACAGTGGCGCTCACCACCTTGGCCTCTACAATCGGCCGGCGGGACGTGGCCGGCTCTTTCGTGTCGACGCTCTCGCTCTGCTGAGCTTTTTCCTTCTCCAGCATCTTCTTACGGAGTGCCTGACGACGCCGATCGACCTCATCGTCATCGTCTGAGCTGCTCGAATCGTCCAGCGCATTCTTTCTCGCAACCTGATCGCGGTCGCTCTCATCCGAGGACGAGTCTGAAAGTCGCGATGCGGTCTGCTTGGCCGACTCGGACCTAATCACCTGCGCCTCGACCCGACGACGCCCCACCACTACGGGAGGTACAATCGCACTCTCGGCCTTCTTCTTCTGCTGGCCCAACTGGCCGCTTCCTCGCACCTTCTGGCTGGCGGTGACGAATCCGCGATCGTCTTCATAGCCCGCTGCAAACTCGGGCACCTGGCCGGCACGGTAGCGACGCACTTTGGCCGATGGATCCACTTTCGGCTTGAGTTCTTGGAACTGCTCCGTGGCGTCGCTCGTCTGCGTGTGGCGCAGTGACACGGGATCTCCCGGCTCGTCGTCCGGCAGCATCAGCGCGATGTCCTTTTTCGTGAAGAGCGCCATCGTGACGCCGTCCAGTAGCCGCTTTGGCCCGGGTTTCCTCCTGCTCTTAGCGTACACTGCTCTGCCAGTGCAGTGCTCTGCTTTCTCCCTTTTGGTGCAAATCGGTATCAGCTCAGCATACGTTTTCACGCTAGTTTTTTACTCTAGGCTGGCCAGCAGGCTAATAATTTTTATCTGTAGAATAAAGCCACCATGAATACGAAAATTACCAAAAACACCTCCCTGAACTCAGCTTCCCACACTGACGAGTTTCTACAGTTCCCCCTTCGTGACCATCATGGACGCAGACCCCCCGTCTCCTGCGCCGGACCACGACGAGTCGACGCTGCCACTCGTCAATGGCCCCGTCGTTGCAGACCCAGCCGATGAGCAGCGCCGTCGCCAGCTGTCCGTAGTCGCGCTCGTGGTGCTCGCGCTTGTGGGCCTCATCGCGATCAGCGGGATCTCCGGCCCCAAGTGGTCGCGCGGCGTGCACCTCGACAGCTCCGTGATCGAGTCGGCGTCCGCCTACGATGTCGCTCCCGCCCATGGTGAGGGCGACTTTGTGTACGGCGTCGACTCGCGTAGCTTCCGCGACGACAAGCAGATCGTCGTGCTGCTCTCGAGCGGTCGCGACACCGAGAGTTGTGCACGCGCGCTCATCGCCGCGCGCGACCTCGCGTTTCGGTCGGCGCGAGTGCATTTTCGCGTGTACGAAGAGATTGTCGTGAACCAGGACGAGTCGTGTCTCCACGTCTTCTGTGGCTTGCGTCCGCGCGACTGCAAGGTGCTCCAGCGGTCCAATCGTCTCCAAGTTACGCGCCGCGACGTCTCGGGAGCACTCGGCGTGAGCGTCGCTCTCCATCTGCTGGAGGGAATGGTCGAGCGGAAGAGGTTCGAGGCCGAGTTCTATCTGTCGGTCGATGCCAACATCGAGTTCACCAAGCATTGGGACTTGGAGCTGCTCAAGCAATGGTACAGTATCGGCAACGACCGCGCGATTCTCAGCGTCGCGCCTCCGGCCGTCGAGACGAAGGGCATGAACAGCGGTACATATTTCCTGCAGTGCTCGGCACGTATTCACTCCAAGGCCGCCGACCCTGTCGTGGAGTTCAATCCGCCAGAGCCCAAGCCTGTGGTCAAGGGGGATACGCTCGGGACCGCCCTGCTCGCGTCTGTGCCCGTGCTGCAGTCGCAATACTCGGAGCGCTTCCACTTTGGGCTCGTATCGTCGCTGCTGAGCGTGCGGTCCGATCCGCACCTGACCCACTTGGTCGTCGGCCACGAGTACATGCGAGCGACGCGTTTCTGGACCAAGGGCTTCGACTTTTACGCGCCAACACGCGACATCCTGTACTACCGCTACGAGCTACCGCTCGCGCCCCATGAGAAGGGCCAAAGCGACGCTGATATCGAGAAATCAAGCCGCCGCATCCGTCGGCTACTCAAGCTCCCGCTCTCCTCGCCGCTCTTTGACTATGAACCGTTACCGGAGGCGGATGTGTACGCGCCAGGCACCAACCGCTCACTCGCCGCGTGGAACGAGTTCTCGGCCATCGATGCGACCGCACGACTGAACGAGTCGACGACCAACCACTTTGCCACCAACTGCGAGCGCTCGCTCCATTACGTGCATTATGAGTGAGCGATCCTGAACGCATCCAATCCCCCGTGCGTCTTCTCAGGAAAATGGATATCCAACATTTTACGTCTTTCCATTGGTGAGAAATCTGAATAGTGACTTCGGATTGGTTGATATTCCGTCGCTATCAGTGGTTTTTGACTTGCTTATGCTGTGTGATAGTATTCGACCTTTTCGCCAAAAACCACCATCTTCCCGTGCCACAACACAAAAAGCGCGGAAAGCCCGAGACGCCCCCGACGACGATGAACGTCGACGCTGCGCGCCAGCGACTGCTGGAGAGCGACACGGAGGCCGTGCTGAAGGAGCTCGTCGAGTTCTACCGGCGCGCCGACGTGCTCCACACGCCGCAGCTGCCGCGGCTGCTCGAGGCGCTGTTCCCGGCGTGGAAGGCGCTGCTCCACACCAAGCTGCCGCCGCAGGCACGCGCGACGCAGACGCACCGCTGCCGCAAGGTGCTGCTCCAGATTCTTAATCGCCTGCCCAGCAACGACGCGCTGCGTCCGTACGTGCCGCAGCTGCTCCACCTGCTGCTCGAGGTTCTCTATCGCGACAATGAAGACAACGCGCTGCTCGCTCTCAAGACGGTCTTTGACCTGCATCGCAACTACCGTCCGGGACTGCGCTCCGAAGTGCAGGCGTTTTTGGATCTCGTTCAGCAAATGTACAAGAATGTGCACGTGACTGTGCGGAAGCAGTTTGCGGAGACGGCTGGGTCCACGCCCTCGGCCGGGACGCCAGCGACCACCCCAACGGCAACGAGAATAGCAACGGCGGTCGCTGCTGGTGTGGCTCCGCGAGTCTCGACACCCACGGCGGCTGCAGCCTCGGTACCGGCGGTGACAGCTGCGACGTCTGCTCCGACGGCCTCGACTACGACGGCACCGACTCCAGCTGTGGGGAGTGCAGCGACGGCTGCGACCAGTGCTGCGACCTTATTGGCAACAGCAACAACAACTACAACCGCTGCCCCAACGACCGCCGCAGCGACTGCTGCAGAGCCTACAGGAGTGATCAAAACGGAGGACTCGACCCCCCAGCCAGACGTGAGTGCATCAGCTCCGCCTCATGCACTGGATGTGAAGATGGATGACTCGGAATCACAATCAGCAGTGCAGAATACAACGACGACAGCCACGGCCACAGCTTCGCTACCAACCGCGCCGACCACTCCTGCGGTGGAAGCATCGCCCGCAGTTGTGGAAGAGCCCATGTGGAGCTCGATGGAGTCATTCAAAGCGATCTCGGAGCTGCCACTCATCATCATGCTGCTTTTTCAGTGCTATCCGACGTTCATCGAGAGCCATGTACCCGTTTTGGTGCCACTTATGATGAACCTATTATCGCTGCGGGCTCCGGACTCGGCGCTGCGGCTCCATTCAGCGCGGTATGTCGACTTTCTCGATTGTCAGGTCAAGACTCTTTCGTTTGTGACGTATTTACTCCGGGGTTGTGCTGCGCTCATGCGCCCATTTCAGGACGCAATCTGTGAAAATACAGTCAAGCTGCTCACCGTGTGTCCCAAGGATGCGTTTGTGCTTCGCAAGGACATTTTTGTCGCCGCGCGTCATATCATTTCGACTGAGTTTCGTCGCGGATTCTACTCGCAGTTAGAGTTGCTGATGGATGATGACGTGCTGATTGGCAAGGGACGCTGTAGTTTCCACCAGATCCGGCCGCTGGCTTACTCGACGCTTGCGGACATGATTCACCACGTCCGGGACATGCTCACGCTATCTCAGGTTAGCCATATCGTCGATTTCTACGGCAAACGTATTCACGATCCGACACTTCCGCTTTCAATTCAGACGACATCGATCCGCTTGCTGCTGAATCTTGTGGATGTGAGTGCCAAGAACGATGATGCAGACGGCTGGAAAGGCCGAAACATTCTCTCGCGAATCCTTCTGATCATTGCAAGCAAGTTCGGCTCGACTCTGGCCAGTTTACCGTTAGCTATCGGTATGAGTCTGCGCTCAGCGGCGATGTCCGCTGACCGTGGAGTGGCTCTGGTGCATGCTGATCTGCTCGATGGCGGGGCAATGGAGAAGATCAGACAATCGACCTTGCTTCCGAAGTTACTCATTGAGAAGTCGGCGCATGAAAAGAAATTAGATACGCTGTTACTACCGTACTTGAACGTGCTGCCCCGGGGTTCAAGTGGAAGCGTGGATACGTTCATGGCTGACGAGGAGCCGTGCATTCGCGATGTCAAATCGCTCCTTCGTACGATGATACTTGGTGTACGTGCGGTGATCTGGTGTACGGCAAACTACCGAAACCCACATGCAAAAGATTTGACGTCGATGGATGCGGCGGCGACGAATGCAAGTAGTGGTGAGGCCATTTTGGTCACTGGTCCGGCGGGTATTTCGCAGGAGTCAAGTGGAGTATCCAGTCGCCCATCGAGTGCAGGATCGGCCGGTGCTGAGGTGACCGGTGTCCATGCATATCCTCTGACTGACGACGAACGGAAGCTCATCGCACGCGTACTGCAAAATGGCCTGCGGTGTTTTATTCTGTACACGTTGTCAGAGAATACGTTGGCGGAGGAGAAGCAAATGCTGGATCACTTTGCTGGCGCCTTTACGGTACTTGATGCTCCAGACTTTCGTGACCTCTTCATTGCGAACATGGATCTTTTGTACGAGTGTATACTTCAGGACCACGCGATTCTGACAGTGCCACAGCATTTCCTGGCCAACTCGAACGTCAGTTGTTGGTTCGCTGAGATTCTGCTGAAGTTCTTGATCACTCAGATGACGGATTTGAGTGTGGCTTCTGAGGGAGATGTGCCCGATATGAGGCGTGAGGACAAGGTTTTGGAGATAGAAACGCTTCGTTTCGAGCGTATGCGCGTCGTCAAGCAAGAGCACCGAGCTTCTGTAGTGTTACGATTGTTCAAGATCGTGTTCGGGTCAGTCACACTGTTCAAGTCGAATGAGTCTGCCCTCTTCCCCCACCTTCGGACAATAATTGAGTCATGTCTGAAAGAAGCGACATTCACCAAGCATCCGGATAACTATCTACTGCTACTTCGGGCGTTGTTCAGATCGATTTCGGGTGGCAAGTATGAGAATTTTTATAAGGAAGTGTTCCCGCTCCTGCCGGGTATTTTGTCTGCGCTCATGCGTCTACAAAAGCATATCCAGAAACCAAGTATGCAGGAGGTCTTGCTCGAGCTTTGTCTCACGATCCCTGCTCGTTTAAGCTCGTTGTTGCAGTATCTGCCGTCGCTTATGAAGTCTGTGGTTCGCGCAATCTTGTCACGCGGCGAGCTTGCTTACCTGGGTCTTCGTACACTGGAATTCTGGGTAGATAACCTCAACCCAGACTTTTTGTATCCGATCATGACCTCCCAGGACCGCCTTTTGACTGAGATTATCGAGGCACTCGACACACATCTGCTGCCACCGCCATATCCTTACGGTGAGCTATCGATGCGGATTTTAGGCAAGATCGGCGGTCGCAACCGACAGTATCAAATGGATGCGTTGGATCTGGCTTTTCGAGAACCGCGGAAACGCACGCTCGTGATCGACTTTGCATGGATTGGTGAGGATGTGGACACCAAGAAGAAGTCACCTCTTGCGCTACAAGTGGACTCTTTGCTTCGTCGCTCCGCCACGATTTTGCATCGTTACCATCGAAAAGCCGCACATGAGTGGGACCATTTAGTCCGAAAGGATTCTCGCCTCAGCGAGTCTGAGGATTACGACGACCACGCAAACGGTGTAAACACTGCCGCTGGAAATACCGCGGGTTCGGTTGATTTGGCTTTCGCTTCTGTTGGCCCCGGCTCGTCGGCCTCTTTCTTGCTTGAAAAGGACGACAATACGCTCGAGTTGGAGCGTCAGGCCGCAGCAAAGGTAAACCAGTCCATTCTTCAGTATAAGCGCTATGCATTCGAGGTTGTATCGTCTGCAACAACCATCGCGATGCAGTTGAATGACAGAGAAGAAGATATGCGAGAAGCTGACGAGGAGGTCGGTGATGGAGATGATGAAGACGGCGACGACGATGATGCGATGAACGGCTTGCACGGATGGACAAGTTCGAATGCTGCGTGGGAAAATGAGCTGCCCACACGCCAGTCGCTGCTCCGGACACTCTTCGAGACGGTGGATGACATTGATTTCGGCGAAGCTGCGTCACAGATGCTGCTGCTTGCTGCAGAACAGTTGACCAAATCAGTTGTGGATGTGTGCGACCGTCAGGAGCCCAACTTCGCTGCGCTTTCTACCCTGCAGCCTTCGTCGCTCCTGCCTGGAAATCGTGGACTATCGCCTGGCCGCCATCTTGCGACCTCGAAGCGGATCGAGGTTTTGCGAGAAGCAAGTTATGGCACACCACTCGTGATCGACCAAGATAGTCGTTCTGCATCGCTATTTCACGCCTTTGTGGGAGCTGTGCTCGACGGTCTCAGTTCACCGAACCTACATGTCGTCGATGGCGCCAAGCAAGTGCTCAAGCGCATGATTGGCACAGCCTTGGAACATTACGATGCTGTCGTTGATGCCGCTGGTGCCGCCTACAAAGGCGGCGCATTATTTCATAGTCTCGCGGATATCTTCGCACACGCGTGCTTCAACAAAGAAAGCTGGCGTGTCAAACTCGGTGGTGTCACTGGTCTACGGTTGCTAGTTGACTCATTGGCAGCACCGTTTTGCCACGAGAATGAGCTCGTGATTGTCAAGGCGCTGTTTTTTGTGCTCTCAGACCATCCATCAGAAGTGAGTGCAACCGTAAGTGCGGAAACTGGTGAGGCCTTGCTTGCTGTCGTCAATAAGGCGCACGAGGTGAAAGGCTTGGACATTGAAGCATTCTCAAGTGGTGCTATCAAGCGGGGTGATTTTATGTCATGCATGGCCTTCCAAGAGACCGAGATATTTCAGATGTTTGTCGTCGAATTCCTCAGCCCTAAACCTGGTGCGCGCCGGTATGCGCGCCAGTGTATTGCCCGCGTCGCTGCCTTCACGGGCACCACTGAGTCGGCGATGCTGTTTCCATATCAACAACTGATCAGCAAACAGATCACTGGTTGTCCGCTGCGTTCGTTGTCGTTCGGCACACGAATCGGTTATGTGGACGCCATGGCGCATGCGCTCTCGATCAAGCCATCGATATTCCCGCTCACGAAGGAATTGATGACTTTTCTTCAGGACGTATGGCGTTTGATATCAGACGACGCAACTACGCCAGCAGACCCGGCCACACCGATCGCAAACAGTAACCCAGGTGGGAATAGCAATGCGAACTGCCCCGTGTCAGCACAAGAATATCCGTTCGGGCTATCACAGGCGAGCGAACTGCGTATTGCTGCCGTGAAGCTCTTCCGGGCTGCATTTCTGGCTGCGCCGGATGAAATGAACCAGCACCATGAGGCAAGGAATCGATTTGTTGGTGTCTTCTTCCGCTACCTGACTCGCCAGCCTTTGGAGCTGGTGACATGTGCTCAACAGGCGTTGAGCGACGTTATACAGTTGAACAAGCAGCACAAGGAGATTACGCTGCCAAAAGAGCTTCTTCAACAGTGTCTACGGCCCGTGTTGCTCAACTTGGCTGACTACCGCAAGCTGAACCTACCGTTACTGGATGGCCTTTCACGCCTGCTGACGCTACTCAGCAGTTGCTTCAACGTCACGTTGGGTGAGAAATTACTTGAGCACCTCAAGCAATGGCGTGATCCGGATCGAATCATGAAGGCAGGTATCTGGAAACGTGGAGAAGAGCCGGCCGCGGCGGCCGCGATCGTTGATCTTTTTCACCTGCTGCCGCCGAATGAGTCATTTCTGGAATCTCTTGTGGATTGTGTCGTTGAACTAGAGGCCGTTCTACCCAAGTATGGAAGTTACGGGAAGATGAGCTCGCCCTACAGACTTCCTCTGACGAGGTTCTTGAACCGTTACGCGTCTTCGTCGGTCGCCTTCTTCTTGAAGCGTGATAAACTGATCGAGCCAAAGTATTCATCACTTTTTCAAGAGTTGATTAAGAGACCTGAGGCGCTGCCTCTCCGCAATGTGATACTGACAGAGGGGGGAGCTGAGTCGCTCATGAACGGAACGTTTGTCGCTGCATCGAAAACGTCGTCTTTGGCATCGGCAGCTGCGACCATCGAGGCCGGGACGAATGCAACCCCGACATCAAGTTCGCAAGCAGTTGGAGTGGATACGGCTTCCAGTGAAGATATAAAAATGCAAGCTCAGATTCAACTGAATGCACACAAAGCAGCTGCTCAAGCTGTTGCAAATGCTCAAGCTCAAGGACTAAGTCCAAGCGCTGCTGAAGCTCGAGGCATGCAAGCTCGTGCTGCATATGTGGCGAAGGCGACTGCACAAGTTAATGCGCAGCAAGCGTTGAAGGTCCAGTCTCAGGTTCAAATTCAAGCAAATGCGCAAAAGCTTCACGCTCAGACGCTAGCCGCTGCCCAAGCGCAAGGCCTATCTCTAGTTCAGGCGCAAGCAAAGGCGCAATTCGCAAGCAAGGATTATATCGCGAAGGCGCAGAGTCAGGTTGCAGCAAGTACGGCGCTTCCAAGTCCAATCTCGACCTCCAATTCGCCGACGCCAAGCGCAAGTCCACATCAAGTCACTCAACTGCAAGCACAGCAACTTCACGCCCAGATTCAAGTGAATGCTCAGAAAGTACATGCACAAGCACTGGCTGCAGCCCACGCTCAGGGTCTCAAGCCAATCCAGGCCCAAGAGAAGGCCAAACAGGCTCAGGCGACGTACGTACATCGAGCGAAGGCGCAGGCCCAGGCGAAGATTGCTCGTGCACAGTCATCGCTAGCAGCAGGATTGACTTCTTTGCCAACAACTCCATCAGCATCCGCAACACCTGCAGCGGTAACAGTGGCTCCTTTCACATCCAAAGCACAACAAGAAGCGTTGGAGCTATTATACCAAGGTTTAAGGTTGGTCCGCACTATCTGTAAGCTCCATCCGATGTGGTTATCGACGCAACCGATGCTCGTGGATTGTCTCCGAAAATTGTGGAAGTCTCCGTCACGTATTCAACGATTGTTGGCTCAAGAGCGACTGCAAATCCGTTACCATTACGAGTCGAAACTTCTCGTGAAGATTCTTGTGACATATTGTCGTTCCAAGCAGGAAGACGTACAAGTGCTGCTGGACTTGCTGAGTGCCTTTTTGCATCGCTCGTCTAGTTTCGATTTCAGTTCCTTGAAGCAGTTCTACCAGGAAGAAGTGGCGCGAAAATACTCGCCGACGAACAAACGCAACATCCTGCGTCTGTTTTTACGAATGCTCCGCGATCCAACAACGAATGACGAACTCAAGGTCCATGCAATGCAGCTTCTGATAATGCCCGTGCTGACAACATCGTTTGAAGATCCATCCGTGAACAATGCCGAGTTCATGGATGCAGACACGGTCCAATGGATGCTGCGCGAGATCTTAGCGAGCAAGGATACACCGACGCCGGCTGTGCCAAGTGAGTCTGTGCTAACGCTGCGAATTGAATTGCTGAAGCTAGGCACGCTGCTGATCCAGCACATGAGCAAACACGTCACCGAGTATCGGAAGGAAGTGATCAAGTTTGCCTGGAATCATCTGAAGGCGTATGACCTGACTTCGAAGCTGTGGGCCTACGTCAACGTGTGCCGCTTCATTTCGGTCTACGATACCCCACCGAAGATTGTTCTTCAGGTGTACGTCGCTTTGCTGCGAACTCACGAGATGGACGCGCGGTTCCTCGTGCGAAAAGCCTTCGATATTTTGCTCCCAGCGCTGCCGTCTCGTTTACCGCCGAATGAGTTCATCAAGGCGATAAAGTGGACCAAGAAGATTGCTTATGAGGAGGGCCATCAACTCGCACAACTTGTCCACATCTGGTTCTTGATTGTCCGCCATCCTGCACTCTTTTACCCGTTTCGAGGACAGTTCGTCCCGCTCATGGTCAACTCGCTTAATCGCCTGGCAATTCCACCAAGCAGTACGCCTGACAATCGACGGTTGGCAGTCAACATTGTGGACTTAATCATCGCTTGGGAAGAGACGCGTCGTGAGCGGGTTGCATCGCGCCCTAGCACACCGGGAGCTGCTGATGCCTGCTTGAAGAGACGTGCACTGAACTCGCCAAGCGACGAACAGATGAAGAACGCGATTGAATCACCAAGTCAAAAGCGGCGAAAAGTCTTGGTAACAGGAACAGGTAACGGAACTGGTGAGGTGGAGGAAGCGAATGCCGTTGGTACGAGTGCTACAGCTGGCGGTGGCGCAGTCGTTGCGTCGAGTCCAACGAATTCGTCGAAAGCAACATACACAGAAGACGACTTCCAGCTCAATACGCCAATGATCGACCTCGTCATCAACTTTGCGTTCCGTTTCGCGTTGGCGTCAGCCGATAAGCAGGAAACGAGTCGACTATCCAAAACATGCGGTGACCTGTTCGACAAGGCGTTGCGACTTTGGCCTTCGGCTGCGGTTCGCTTCTCGTACTTCGACAAGTTGATTGCTGTGACGGCTGAAGCGATCATTCGGCAACAACAGCAACAGCTCATGCAAAGCAGCGGGGCCAGTGCACCAGTGTCGCTTCCGCCGCCAACAATGCCGACTTTCTTTTCGGTTCCGAAGGGTGCCCCACTGTCGTCGCTCGCAATATTGGATGCTGTGCTCGGCATATTGAACTCCCTGATTGCTCCTGACGTTGTGGCGAAATCGGGTCGCCCAATTCCATACGTTGTGCAATATGCGCCAAGAGTTATGAAGTTGTTAGAGCCGTGCTTCGATCGACCAAACAGTGAGATTCAGTCTGGACTGAGCACGTTCCTGCGACGAATGGTTGAGGTACGCAACACCGTTTTGCTTGTGTAATGGATAGATACTAATTGACACAATGTTCGCTGCAGATGTATCCGCCGAATCGTGCGTCGCAAGAGCTTGTCGCATGTAAATTTTACCCGTGGCTCACAGATATTCTCACTGAACGCATGCAAAGTGCAACAACACTTCAGCAGGAATTTTTGTCATCACTGCCGTCGAACTCCGGTTCAACGACGTCTGGCACAGCGCCAAAGGCCAAGACGAAACAGAGTGGCTCAGCAGTTTCAACCGCTGCGACATCTACTGGAAGTGCTGCAACATCTACACCGTCCCCAGCAACTGTTGTGAAGACCGAGCCGAAGTCTGCTGTAGCATCTCCGGTGACAGGTCCAGCGTCTGCGTCCGGTTCTCCAGCGCTTGGAAGTGTGAACGCGACGAAGCGACAGAAAGCAGGGGATGCTTCATCGACGCTCAAGGTAAAGGCATTGGCTGCCGCACAAGCAAGCCGCACGGGTAGCATTCCGTCATCGATTTTTGCTGGGGAGTCTACGTTGCGTTTACTAGCATCGTTGTGTGAAGCTTCACCGGAGTTCACAGACCACTTCGCATCGTACTTGCTGAAGCTCGCACAGTTTTTCACGCGCGAACACTTACTCCATGCGGCAGCTGCGGCGTCTGTGTCTTCGAGTGGCCTAGCGAGCCGGGTGGTCCCGAGCGGTGTTGCTGCCAATAGCACAAGTGCGTCAACCTTGTCTCAGGATCCGTCGTCACTCAGTGATAGTATGACTCGGCATCGTGTGATGGCTACACCATCGCTGGCGATCACGGAAGAGTGGCATCAGATGCTCTGTGGACGCTCCACATTATCTGTCAACAATGTCATTCGGCACGCGAAGAAGAAAGAAATAAGTGACAAGCAGAAGAAGAAGCAAGGCAGCAGTGTCCTGACAGGCGATAAAGAGGCATCAAGCACGGGTGGTGGAGTTGCTGGTGCGAAGGCAGGTGCGACTACAACTGCCTCGGGTGTCAAGAAGAAGTCAATGGCAGCCCAGCAAGCTAGTGCAATCAACGGTAACATGGCGTCTTCATCGGCAGCTGCATCTGGATTGCTCACGCACAAGCTTGCGGTCGAACTTCTCATTGTGTCGCTGAACTTGCTGTCGAAGTGCTCGCTCACTAGTGGCGACCACCGCCGTGTGTACACGAACTTGTTGGTGCACTGCTTGGAAAGCTCTACGAATGTTCCGCTCTTGTTGCAGATAACGAGGATTGTTGGTGAATCGATTACCGCACCACACACAACAAGTGTGACAGCCAACATGATCACTGCAAAGGACAAGATGACCCTGCTGACGAAGATGATGACATTCGATCGCTTGCCAGAAGTTGCATCGCTGCCCTTATGGGACGAGTACTACCAGCTCATTCTCAAGCTGTGTGACCCAACGAGTGATGTGAAACACTCGTATTTCCACATCAGCCCTTCACTCACGCAGAGCCATTCGCTGACAACTCACTTTATGACCGGCTTGTTGGCCCCCGAGCCGGAGATTCGAGAGCAATTCCTAAGGTACCTCTATGACTCGAGTTCATCCTCGACTTCACCTGAAAGCAGTGGCGATCCGCCGGCACTGTCAACGGCACGGTTGCTGTTGGTGCTTCGACAGGATTGGCAAGCGTGCGGTTCTCGGTACTGGGTGGCTGTAGCAGCTGAGGCCTTGCTCTCAGCAGTGACAAGCTACTCACCTCCCAGTACAGGCAAACGTCGTCGATCGTTGACATCAGCATTGTCATCTCAAGTGCAACTACTCCGGTCCCTGCGCTACTTGGCACACGTGGACGTTGAAATTGCAGAGGAGCTGTGGATTCAGCTATTTAGTGACTCTTGGTCGCGTCTTCCGACTGCTCACCAATCGCAGGTGACGTCGCTGCTGCTGAAGATGCTATCATCGAAGTTCAACAAGCGTGATTTGTACGTTCCACTTCTTCACAGCAGTCCACCACGTGGGCGGGTTAACGTTGTGCAGACACTTATGCGGTCCCTCGTGGCTGTGTCGCCTACTTCACCCGTGTTGACGCCTGAGCTTGTGCTCCATTTGGCTGGAGCATACGACGTGTGGAGCTCTGCTGCACGCATTTGTGAATTCCAGGTCGAGAATGGCTCACTGAACGTTGAGAGTCGCCTGCGCTGGATCGAAGCTCTGAGCTCGATCTATAAAACTCTTAACGAAGACGATCTACGTGTTGGTCTCAGCCTGGAACATATTGCTCAGCCTGAGACACGATCGGCACTTGTTCTTGAGTCCCTCGGGTGCGTCCACGAAGCTCAAGAGGAGTATTTCAAGGCTCTTTCCAAAGCTCAAAGCGGCCGCGTGAGCATGGACGATGTCAATCTTTTTGAGTTGCGGCTGTGGGAAGAGCGCTGGGTCGCGTGCGCCAAACAGTTGTGCCAGTGGCAGCTTATGCACGATTTTGCTAAGGCGACGCAAAACCAAGATTTGTTGCTCGACTGTGTGTGGAAGCGCGGCGATTGGAATGGTGCGAAACAGCTCTTGAACGTAAGTATGGGCACACAAGGTGCAGGATCGGGATCTTCGTCATCGTCCTCTTCCGTGATCTCACAGACTGGAGAGCTGGGTGGGGCTTGCCCTCACACGCGACTTCAACGCCTTTATATTGCGATCTTGGACTCGGAGAAGCGTGCATCAATCGATACTTTAGCAGCGCAAACGGCGGAGCTTGCTCTGTTCCAGTGGCAGGGACTGCCGCGAGTACTTGGCAAGTCTCATGTCGGATTGCTGCACTTGTTCCACCAGTTTGTTGAGGTGAAAGAGTCGATCCAAATGATGGCTGATATCAAACATGCTAGCCAGCTGCATACACTGCCGAACCTCAAGCCTTCGATCAATACGTGGCGTGAACGTCTTCCGAACAAGTGGGAGCCAATTCTCATGTGGGATGATATTCTGACGTGGCGCTCGCACATGTTCCAAGTGGTGAAGAACACATTTTCATGGAGCGATGCACAGATGCTCGCTTGCATGCACGACAGCCCGTGGTCAGTCATTCGGTTAGCACATACAGCGCGTAAGCAACATCTGCCAGACGTATGCCTCGGTGCTCTATCGAAGCTCTACACCGTCCCAGCCATGGATGTGCAAGATGCGTTTTCGAAGCTACGTGAGCAAGTGAGCATTTGCTACGAAAGCTCGAGCGAGTACACGGGTGGACTCGCGATCCTTAACAACACCAATCTCGACTACTTCAGCTTGCGACAAAAAGCCGAAATGTTTCGACTCAAGGCGCTGTTTCTCGAAGCAATGGGCAACAGCAACGAAGCGAACCAGACGTTCTCGCACTGCCTGCAGATATGTGACAGCTATGGGAAGGGTTGGTTGTCGTGGGGCCACTATTGTTATCGGCTCTTCTTGGCATCGTCAGGACGAAGCAGCTTGAGCAGCTCCAGTGGCAACAACAGTCATGGCCGTGAACTCAGCTTTGCTTCACAGACCATCGCATGCTACTTGCAAGCTATACATCACCGCTGCAACGCTGCGCGGCTCATGATCGCGCGTGTGCTGTGGTTGCTCAGCATGGACGATCACCGCGGCGTGCTAATCCAGTCGTTCGAGGCTCATGGCAAGCAGTTACCCATCTGGATCTGGATTGTGTGGATCCCGCAATTGCTAATGGCGCTCGGACGTCCAGAGGCACCTCAAATCCGCGGACTTTTGCGAGGGCTTTCTGCCAAGTTCCCACAGGCGCTGTATTACACTATGCGAGCCTTCTTCTTGGAGAACCGCGACAGCTCTTTGGCGCAAATGGGCGATCGACAGCCGTCAGCACCGACAACCCCATCGTCTGGAGATGGTTCCGCATCGACTTCCACAGGTGGCCCAAACACACCAACGTACGGCAGCAACGCAGTGTACTACCGAACCAAGGCTGGCCAAGTGGTTGCCGTGCCATCCACGATGCCGTTGAGCCATGTGCAGCAGATTCCAGGTCTCATTGCTCCTGCTCGGCCGACACCAACAGCGTTCGGCGTGGCGCTGAGTCAGGTGTTGACTGTCGATGCATGGCGCGAGCGTCTCCTGCTCGGTGGTGCGGATGGTGCGCAATCGTCAGCGTCTTCGACAGTGGCAACGTCGAAGCCCGAGCTAGGACCAGTGCAGTACACGGAGGATCTCTTGAACTTTTTGCGACGGACCCACGACTCACTTACGTTTGAGATGGAGTGTGTCCTCGAGGAAATGATCACCAGGTTCCGCCCTGAGCCAGAGGAGGAGCTGCTCACTGCTGTTCATTCATTGCTACTCAAGTGTTACCAGTTGCCGCGACTCTCTCAGCGTGAGCTAGTTCCGCGGATGCTGCGTGCTGCTCTTGAGAAAGTATGCCGTAAGCTGTTTTCGGTTGCTGTACCACCACCGGTGAGTACTAACAGCAGCGTGGGAGCTTCTCAGGCCCAGCAACAACAGAAGAACGACAAGTATATGGAGTTTGTGGCCGAGTTCAAGGCCGCATTCGAAGCCGACTTCGCCCCTGACCCTTCGACGAATCGACCGGAAGAAGAGAACGTAACCTTGTTTGAGATGATGGACCGCCTGAAGAAGTGGCGCAACTTGCTGCAGGCACGGGTTCAGAACCAGTCATCTAGTAGCACCAGCCACGACCGACACAGCACGCTGCGACTTGAGCACTGTAGCCGGTTCCTGATGGAGTTGAACAGCTCGAACATGGAAGTGCCTGGTCAGTATATTGCTGACAGTGAGCCAATCAAGGATCTGCATGCCCGCATTCAATACTTCGACAACGACGTCGATATTTTGCTTCGCAGCGGCTACACTCAGCGGCGGCTCACGATGGGCGGCAGCGACGGGAACACGTACAGCTTTTTGGTGCAGTACGCGATGACGCACACGACGCGGACGGATGAGCGCATGGCGCAGATGTACTTGCTGCTCAACCGCTTGCTTTTGCGTCAAAAGGAAACAAGGAAGCGCAATGCTGTGTTCCACGTGCCCAAGGTCATTCCGCTTACGCCACGCGTGCGACTTCTCGAAGATAGTCGCGACTTTGTCACTCTAGGCGAGATCTACGACCAGGAGTGCCGTGCCACTGACCGTGATCCGGACTTTCCCGTCGAGCTGTACCGTCAGCGGATCAGCGAGGCATACACAGCTGTACAAAGTAGTTCCGGTGACGATGACGCAATGTCGCCTCAGCAGGAGGACGAACAACTTGCGCACGCCAAGGCTCGCGCCTTCGATGAAGTGTGCGCAACACACGTGCCAGAGACGTTGCTCGCCAAGTACGTATTCCAGATCTCGGCCCACGCAGATGCCTACTTCCAGTTCCGCAGCGAGTTCACCAAGCACCTTGCGCTTTCGTCGTTGATTTCGTATGTTCTTTACGTGGGTGATCGTGCGCCGCACCGGGTGCTATTTTCACGTCGTACAGCTCGTGTCGTGAGCGCCGAGCTGCGACCGGGCTACGCGAGCAGTGGACTGCTCGAGGCGTCGACGTCGATGCCCTTCCGTCTCACTCGCAACATGCACAACTTTGTGACGCGACCTGGTGTCCACGGGCCATTCAGTGTAGTTATGGCGGCCACGGCCGAGGCATTTATGGGCGAGGAGGATCTGCTGGGCAACCAGCTTGCACTCTTCTTCCGTGACGACCTGCTCTCTTGGCACGGGTCCAAAACAAGGCTCACGGCCGTCGCTACTGGGGCGACGGCAACAGGCGGTGGCGATTCCTCTTCGGCAGCCACGACGCAGCAGCAGCAGCAGCAACGCCAGCGGCGGCTCGAAAATCAAGTGCAGCAGCGTGTAGAGGCCAACGTGAGTCTTGTGCTCGAGCGGATCCGGGGTGTTTCGCTCAAGAAGGAGACTGACTCGCAGCGTGGGAAGAGTGTGCGCGAGCTGTTGGACATTGCAACAAGCCCCGAGCGGCAGCGAGAGATGTACCCAACGTGGTGCCCATGGCTGTAGGCTAGGATAGAGGTAAGAACGTAGGTTGTACAGTAGAGACAGAGAAAAAGAGATACGTTTACATTTTCGGTTGTGTGCATTGCACTCAAGTGCTCTCGATGTGACGGGAGCGATCATGAGATAGGCTGAACTGACGTTCCAGCACAGAACCAGAGGCAAACAACGCGATATTCCAACCTTGTAGTCCGAAAACTGGGCACGTTGAGGCAATTTGGCAAAATCACAGTCATCGCTCCGCTTGCTGGAGCTTGAGTGTGCGTGCGCTTAGCCGTAACCGGGATGAAGTTGAGAGCGCAACGACGAGATCATCTTTCTCATCGGCAGTGATGCGTTTGGC
This sequence comes from Pythium plurisporium, assembly GCA_023336035.1. NCBI lineage: Eukaryota > Oomycota > Peronosporomycetes > Pythiales > Pythiaceae > Pythium > Pythium plurisporium. Next base: position 29,470 of record JAADVY010000043.1, read on the forward strand.
TTCTTCCCGCGGAGCAGCGTCGCTATGTCTGTCCTGTGTATCACGAGGGCTCTCGCCAGCGTAACTCATGGTGTCGCTCCTTGTGTGGCAATCGCTGTCTGAGCCGTTGACGCCCGCACTCACGCCGGAATACCTGTGTCGACTTGCTTGAACGTGCTCAGCGAGCCGCTTGGTCAGCGCGTATGAGAGACACGCGATCGCTGTAATAAGAAGCAACATAAGCACGAGGTCGCTGCTCTTGATTTGATAGAGCCATGGGGAGAGCGTCTTCGTGAGCGCGAGCGCCGATGCATAGCCGACGCTGTCCGCAAAGGAGAGGACACCCTGAGCGACCCCAAGCCAATCTAGAGGTGCAGTAAGCGCATGTGCTTCCTCGAAGGCGCTGACACGGAACAAAGCGTCCGCGATTGCGAGTACAACCAAGTGAGGAACACTCCAAAACACTGGGAAGTTGGACGCGTGGGTCTTCATGCAGCCAGCAGCAGTCGGATTTGGGAGGTCTTCACCAGTGGGCCATCGAGAGGCACGTCGATACAGCTCAACAACGCTAGAGAGGAAGATCGCGATCAAGTAGAGCAGCACACCGATCACTACACGACGGACCGCACATCTGCGTATTGAATTTCCCTTCACTCTTGAACTTGTATTGAGCCGCACCGCGAAATGAAGTGACGGAAGTAGCAGTACGGAAGCAAATCCGACCCACGCGCCAATAATGTTCGGATCGAAAAGGATAGCGCCGTCGTGCGGGCGTCGAAGCTGGCAAGTCTGCACAAACAGCGTCGAGTAGAGCTGCGCTCGGACGAAGGCGGCAAATGCCGCGGCGCTCGCCAGACACAAGAGAGCGACTAACACAAACAACTGCTGACGCGAGGGGAGTAGCGGCGTGACCATGAGATCGTCGATATGACCGTACAGCTTGTCGCGCGACGAGGGCGCGAGCTGACTCGTGCTCAGGAGCATGGTCATGACCCACCCCAGCGAGAGTACACCAAACATAACGAGATTCACGAGTGAGGAAGACGACGCAGAAACGGCGATGGCAGGCTGTGCCACAAGTGCGGTGCTCACTGCGACCATCAGTAGCAGCACGAAGAAGGCGATTGCGATCAGCGCTACAGAGCGACGCGCTAGCTGGAACCATTGCCGAAGGCCGATGCGCTGTCCATTTGGGGTTTCAGATCCGGAAAAAGACATGAAGTCCCCCTGAGCGAGTTTGCGATCGAGCGGATCCTGTGCTCGCTCAAAAGGCTTCAAATCATGTGGTAGAGTTGAGGAGACTGACGGCGTCGAAGAACGCGTGGACGTGGGCGAGACGACGTGATGGCGAGACCAAAACAGGAATGTGACGATAAGCGCGAGGAGGAGGGTGCCACACGGGAAGGTGATGTACACGCTGCGACGGCTTCGCAATATGAGGGCATGTTCACTTGGCCCAAGCTCCAAATCGACGGCTGCGAAGTAGAATGCTTGTACGAAACTGGACGCCACCATCATTGCGCCAAAGCCCCTTGTGATGAATGCTCCCATGGCGACGTCGACAGACTGTTGTCGTCTCCGTTCTGCCCCGTCATCGTATGCGCCAACCACGACAGACTTGGCAGCCACAATCTCTGCCCCGACAGCGATTACGTTTGGCACGATAAGACCGTGAGCTATAGCTGCTGCAGTATATCCAAGCCCGAGTAATGTGTTGCCGATCCACGATGCGACCGGAAGTATCTTGGCGAGCTGCAGTAACACAACGGCTGCTACCCACATCCATGAAAGACTACGAAGAAGCATGATCCGGTCGCCTTGATGACTCATCCATGAGCCTACGCAGTTCACGAGGCCCAGAATCGTCCACGCAATGACGATGCATAACCCGACTGGGAGACTTTCGATCCTGAAAATCCGCCGCAACGCTGGACTGACGTTGAATGACACACAGTGTACACACGCGGTGCTCAAGAACAACGCGACGTGCACCATCGATTCATGACGCAGCACAAACACTTCCCGTGGTTTGGGAGACTTTCCGAACCCTTCTTCTCGCTCGTAATCTGTGTAGATGTTCATGTGCACATCGTGGCTTTTGTTCTCTTTGCTCTTTTTCTTCGTCTTCAGCTCATCATCTGCTTTTTTGGTGACGCTAAGATGAACTGGCCGAAGCGATGGTGTCTTGTGCAGGCGCTTCTTATCGATTTTCGCGTGAGGAGTACCCACGGCCGTCGTCACAGGGGTGGTAGGCAGTGGTGGAATGATCTTCCGCAACGCGTGTGCTCGAACAGAATCAAAGTGGCTGCCCAGTGTAAGCCTCCTTGATCTAGAACTAGAGGGTTCCTCCTGCGCGTCATCCGTCTTGGTAGAGACGCCCTCGGGCGATCGACTGCCTTGATCGATCTTCTCTTCTTCGTCACTAGGTGGCGACCACATATCCTCGTCGAGATCCGACCCCGCACCGACGGTGGAGCGGCACAGCCATGACTCTCTTGGCCCGCTCTCCGATAACCCCGCGGAAGTGCGACCACTCCATGGACCGCCGCTGTCGTCCGTGGCGGCCATGGCGCGGACGGGATGGTGCCCTGCCTTGAGCACACCGAGCGATGTGTCCCGCCGACCGCTCCAGAATGCGCACAGCAGCCGTAGTGGCCTTGTCTCCTCCGCTCGCTTGAGCCGGTTTCGCTCTTCTGTCTTGGTCTTTCCCGCTCGCGAACCCTGCGGGACTCGCCAGAACGAGTCCGACTCCACGATTCCGTCGATTGAACGGCCGCTGACGCGGGCCGTTTCGAGACAACTGGTGCTTCCGCGCTGAACCGAGAACGCTCGCCGCACGTGGGAATGCGCCACGTCAAACCCTCCATGCGGATACTCCAACTCAGTTTCATGGAAAAAAATTCCAAGAAAATGCCAAGAAGCGAACATCTGCACCTACATACATCCCGGCGCCCGTACTGTACTTACGAGTGCACGAACACATCCCACGTGCTAGAGGGAGACGGTGAAGGCGGTACAAACCACGTACGGGAGATATGGTCGAAAAGCAACAAGGCATTGAGGTTGGCACGGCCCTGGCGAAGGAACACGAATCGCACACTCTTCCGGATGATCATTCCTGGTCGAAGGCGACTGATGAGACCATACACACAAAACGAGAGTGAGCATCAGTGGCCACCCTAACACCGACAACCGAATAGAATGCAACTCACCCTAAGTGGTGCGAGGTTTCGAAGGCCAGCCATGAGCGATGTGCTGGTTCCGGGAGTGGGATGACGAGCGTGAGATCGTACTCAGTGCTGTCCTGCGAGCGGTTGACCACGACAACACAGAGGGTTTCGACCACACCAACACGATAGCAGGCGTTCTCGAGCGAGGCCGCCGTTTGCAGGGGCGCCAGCTTGACACCGAGGGGACACGAGCGATCTCCGCGACGCACGACCGAGATGGCAGTCTCCGGGTTAGCGGATGAGCCATTCTCAAGCGGTACACTCGGCACGAGCGGAGGAGGCCGAGGGAGTACCTCAAGTAGCTCACTGACAGGAGTAGTCGTTAGGGCGCGGTGGGGATACGGAGACCAGAGGATCGTGTGGTGCTCTGTGATCGGTTGGAGAAGTGGAGTCGTCGGTTCTGGTGGATAAGTTGAGGTGACGGTTTCCCAGCTCATCGTAAGCAGAGATTGGTGGCTGCTCAGACTGCTCACAACAGGAGCATTTGCGTCTGGCGGGCTCGGGTTCGTGCCGACCGTGCTCGTCGGCTCCACGATGAAAACGAAGTTGTACTGCTCAAACGGTTGCAGTTCGACGGGGAAGGCGTCCGTCGGGGCCTTCGCAATGTGGAACTCACCAGTTCGACTCGCACCGCTCGTGCTACTCCCGGAGCCTGCAAACTGATTGATGTGGAGCTGCAGGTCGAGCACGCGCACGCCCATCGCGTCGTGCGAGTTGGTCGCTCGCGCGATGATCGCGACACGTGCGCCGCCCATAAACTTGGTCTCCATCTTGAGTAGGAGCGGCTTGGCCACTCGCAACTTGTGCTCGACGCGCCGCGTGAGGTTGGGCGGCTCGGTCGTCTGCTCGCGCAGCAGCCCAAAGATGTGCGTGCGCGTGAACGCCTCGTTCAGCACCATCGACGTCAGTGGCTGCACAGACGAGGCGACCACCACGTCACTCTCCTCCTGGAACGAATTGGGCGTGACACGTGCGACCAGTGCGAGCGGGCGCTGCCAGAACTCGGCACGCACACGCAGTGTGCACTCGCAGCGCATCGCGAGCGTGACGCGCAGCGCCGCCGACTTGGTGGTGAGCGTGGCGTCGTCCGGCCGCAGCGGTAGGAGAGTGAGCCGCGATTCCTGGTGGAACAATGTTGCGCGTGGCTGGTGGGGCTGTGACGCGGATACGACTGAGGCGGTGGCGTGTTGCAGAGCCGTCTTGTCGGCTTTGCTTGGCGTGGGCTCGATGACCTTGAGATCCACGAGCGCGCCGTCGCAGTGGCGCCGCCAGCGTGCCTCCAGCTTCTCGAGCGCCAGCGTGCGCGCTTCTTCAGCAGAAAGAGACGCCTCTGATTCGGGTGCACCCGCGACGTCAAGCGGAGCGCCACCACCCGAGGGCGTCGTATCCAACACCAACGTTGCTTTCACCACGACACTCAGCGTTTCTCCTGATGTACGCAAGCGTCAGAGCCCGGAAACACGCGGTTTTGGAGCGCATTGGAGAATGCAGCGCTTTTTGAGGTGATAGCGTACCTTGGAAGAGCTGATCGCCGCGCAGCTCGAGCGCGAGGCGCGCATTCTTCCACTCGTCACTCCAGTCACGCAGCATCGTGGCCGAAAACTTCAATTGCAGAGGTGGTTGGTTGTTAAGTTTATGTCGGTCCACTCGAACTTAGCAGAATATCACAGATCCATCGCACATGAGCAACGATGACGCCTATGAGCAAATGGGTCTCAAACACGAACGATCTTCTTTTTTTCCCTTGGGGCTACTACGGTATATCGCACACGTGGCGAGTGGCGTGGGCCTACTCGCACCAGCGGCGTGGGTCACTATCGGATACGAGAGGTGGGCGGGGAGATCCTTGTCGGTCAGGAAATCGCGGCCTGTTTCCTGCACTTCGTCTCCACTACACGTCTACAAGAAGTAGTCGGGTGCGGGCTTCTTCGCGGGCACACCACGAGCGTCTTGCGGCGCCGCCTCGAAAATCTACCATAACATACTCGCTCCCATCAGTCACAGTTCACATGCTCACAGGAATGGCCAATGGACACAACCAACGCACCTTGAAGCGCTGCTCGAGGTTCTCGTCGAGCTCCAAAATGGCCGCGACGTTGCCACATCGATAACAGTAGTTGGGCGCGGACCAGACTGTGACTAGTGCGTTGTTGAACATCGATTTGTGACCTTCCATGACAAGCTGGTGCGCACGGCAGATGAGCTGGATGTCGTTGGTCTGGTTGAACTTCTCGACCACGTCGCCGCCGAACAAGTAGCCAGCACCACGCGGACTCAATCCCCAGCCGTCAATATCCTCCGGATCGGACCACATGAGGTCGCACATGGCACCATCATGGGGCACTTCCTGCTTTCGGTCGATGATACGAATCTGCACCACCGTCCATCCGTTCATTAGAGATAGCCGTTCACCATTCATCTCAACTGCAGCAAACGTACCTGGTCGAGCGTGTTGATCGAAGGCGAGAGACCGCCGTGGACACAGAAGATCTTGTCCTCAATGATGGCCGACAAGCTTAAATAGTCAAAGATCTCCGTGCAGTAGCGCCAGACGTTGACCGAGCCGTACTTGCGGAGACACTCGTCGTAAAAGCCGTACACCTGCGTGATTTGGCGGCTCTCGTGGTTGCCGCGAATGAGCGTGATGCGGTCCGGGTAGCGCACCTTGAGCGCGAGCAGCAGCAGGAACGTCTCCACACTGTAGAAACCACGATCCACAAAGTCGCCCATGAAGAGGTAGTTGGTCTCCGGGCACTCCCCGCCGACGTTAAACAGCTCCTTCAGATCGTAAAACTGACCGTGGATATCACCGCAGATCTACATGCCACATTCCATTCAGAGCCAGTTCTCGCATACCATCGCGTTACTAGTCGTCATGCCACGCACCGTCACAGGCGCGTCAATACGCTGGACGTTGCTCTCGTCCACGAGGATCTCGCGCGCCTTCTGGCACAGCGCCTTGACTTCCGACTCTTTGAGGTACTCGCATCGCTTAAGCTGTTCGATCTGGCGATCGAGGTCACTCTGGCTCATGGACATGGTGGCGGAGGAGGGGAGAGTTTTGGAATGGAGAAGGAAGCGGAACGGACAGCGACGACGGACGAGGGCGGAGAGCAGAGCGGCCTTCCTTCCTCGCTTTCGTTTCCTTCGATCGCGCGATACACAAGACCAAGCTGTTCCCGCCCCGCCCGAGGGCTGACTGACACAACGGAAGGAACCGCACCACCCGCCAAACCCGGCCCGTGCAAGTGGCGGGTTCATCGATGGCAACCCAGACGAAACAGAAAACAAACCCAGTCCGAAAACGGGTTGGGTTTATGCTGGGTCGTCAAGACCTGTCGTTATCCATCATCCACGCCCTGCGTAACCCCAAGATCCCCTCAGTGGGTTACAAAGCGACGTCGTCCAATTGCGTCATCGACTTCAGTGATATCAGCCAATCAACGCCGCTTTCATTCGGATTCAGAAGTTACCGTCATTCCGATCCTGAACAGCAACAACTTCTAGCTCTTCCTCCTCCTCTTCAATGGGCCTTGGCCACGTCCACGGGCTCTGGCTTCTCGTTCCTGCAGTCCCCCCACACACAAGAAGTCTCCAGTCAGCGTCAGATCACACACACTCCACAGTGGCAAGTTCACCCAACATCCAAGCACGCACTCTTTGAGCAGCTCCGCGACCTTGGCCTCGGCTATCTTGCGTTTCTCCTGCTCTTCACGGATCCAGCCCATGTAGAGGTCATTTAGAGTCTTGACTTCTTGCTCCAGCTTCGCTCGGCGCTCTTTCTCCTGTCGAAGCCACTCGATCATCTTCTCGCGACTCGCGGTCTTGTCCATCTCGCTACTGGCAGTCGAGTCCATCGACATGCGAGCTTCTGACTGCTCCACTTGAAGCACGAGCTTCCGCGACGACAACTCCGCTTGCAAGATCGCTTTCTTGCGCAGCAATGCACGCTCCATGCGCTGCGCCTCCAGCACACTCGTTGGTGTGTCAGGCACGAGTAGTTCCATGCAGACCTTGATCCCGATCATGATATGTTCAAAGGCACCCACCGCCACAAGGATCCCGGCGTATGACAGCGCCGGGAACAGCTTGTCCAAAAGACCAGAGTGGAGGCCGATAATTGCACAGTTCGTCATGACCGACATGTAGCCGAGTGCGTTGAACGCGTAGAACCACGTGCCTATTCCGGTACTGGGGATGCGGCGGCTGCGACGGAAACTCGCGCACAGTTTGAATGCGTCACTGCGGATCTCCATGATGTTGTTGGTCAGACTCCAAAGCGCAGCCAGTGGGTACGCCGATGCAAACAGCGTGACTTGGCTGCATCATCAAGGTATAGTATTAGAACGATTCCACTCGAGTCCTCGGTTCCGCAACATATCGACACGTACCCAAACTGCACAAAGAGTTCGAGGTAGTCATCGAACGTGCCGTCGTACGTTGGAAACAATAGCTCAGCATCGACTTTGCTAAGCACCGCTTCTTTGACATGTTCTTCTTTCGCGATCTTACCCGCCTCCGCCTTCAGCGACGACGTAGCGGTGAAATATGGAACGAGCTGTTCCTTGACATTACCAATCAGCTGACGCGTAATCAAAAGTGAGCTCAGTGTCTGCTCGAGCAGGTCCATATCGCGCGAGCGGAATGCCAAGAAAAATAGCGAGCCGAAGTTGTTGACAAAGTAGAATGACGCGAGCTTGAGCACCAGGGCATTCGAGAACTGACCAACAAACGAACAACC
>JAADVY010000044.1:0-37001 GCA_023336035.1 Pythium plurisporium
CCCCCCCCCCCCCCCCCCATCCTTCCTCACGGACGCGTGGGTGTGGCTTCCTCTCTCTTCCTCTCCTTCTCTCAGTCTCGCCCCACCGCGTGACGGACAAATTCTCCATGGCGTCCAACGAACTGGCCGCTATCCTCGCGCGGCGTCGCGCCAAGGAAGGCGGCGGCGACGGCGCTGCGCCGGCCTTCAGCAGCGACACCACGATCAGCAACGGCAACGGCGCGGCGTCTGCACCGACGCAGCGCTCGTCGATCGCCGAGCGGATCGCACGGCTGCAACAGCAAAGTGCCGCGGCGGGCGGCGCGCCCATGCCGACGCCCGTACCCGTCGCGACGAGCCGCCCGTCCTACGCACCGCCGCCACCGGCACCGACACCCAGCCCCTCGGAGACACCGGCGGCCGCGAGCCCGTGGGCGTCGAGCACGACGTCTTGGTCGAGCACAGCCAGCAGTAGCGAATCGACCCCGACTGAGAGTGCGTCTGCTGATGCCACCGCCAGCTCACCATCGCCAGAGGCGGCTGCTTCGAACAGCAACCGCCGCACGTCGGGCCGCATCCAACAACTGCAAGGTAGTCTCGGCATCAACGTGAACCCGTTCCGTCCAGGTGGACCTCCGTGAGTCTTCCCCCCGGCCATGGCTGCTCTGGATTAGTACTCACATACGACCATGCTCTTTGTAGGGGTGGATTCCGGAAGCCGTCAGGAGGGTACCGTGCAAACGACGATGATAGCGAGGGTTCGGAGCGAGCGATCATGACGACCGGCGATCAATACGCGCACACGCATGGCCACATGGGCATCCGAATGCCTGGAATGGGTGCAGCGATTCCAATGCCCGGGCTGGCCAAGGCGGGTACACGGATCCCGGGCATGGCGTCCGACCCGCAGACGGCCGAGGCCGAAGAAGCATCTGCTAGCGCGTCGTTGGAGGCTTCGCACGTAAGCAGGCTGTGTTTAGGGTGGATGCATCCGTAGCGGTCTGATATATGGTGTTGTTGCTCCTATAGACAACGATGTCGCGCGTCACCGGCCCGAAGCGTCGTGGACCAACGCGTGCACCACCAGGCGCGTTCCGGGTAGGCGACTTTGCCATGAACTCAACTCTCGTCCGGCTGAATGTTGATACCGATTCTGTGATGTAAAGCTTCCAGGAGCTACTGGTCCGGCTACAGTGGACACAGCGGTTACGACGGAAACAGAGACCGCATCGCCCAGCCCCATGGAGGCACAGCCGTCCAGTAGTGGCCTGTTCGGCGGGCCCTCGTCGAGTGACTCGTCTAGCAACGATCTCTTTGGCAGCCAGTCTTCGACTACCAGTACCAATGCGCCGGTCGCTGTCGCTCCACCTGCAGCAACACTGGTGGAGCCGCCGCAACCGGCTGTGACGTTGGTCCAACCTGCGGCAACGCCGGCGCTGTTCGCAGCTGAACCGAGCGTTCTGAGTTCAATGAGTAACCTGTCGATTTCGGAGCCACCTACAGCGACTCCTGCGGTCCCGTCAGTCGCGAAGCCATCAACTCCATCGCTTTTCGGCGTTAGTACGCCCCAGCCAGCGCCAACCCAGACAGCTTTGGAGGTCACTCCACCAGTTGCACCTGTCACGGCCACTCCAACTCCGGCAGCAGCGCCTCCAGTGCCCTCGAGTGCTCGCAGACCGTCTCTTTTTGGATCAGGCAGCGCTCTCAATGATGATGCTTCGAGCGAGAGCGATTGGTCGGACGACGAAAGCAGCAAGCCCAAGTCACAAGGGTCTCTCTTCGGCTCGGCGCCGGTTCAATCACCAGCTCCTGCACCCGCTGCTGTGCCGGCCCCCGCTCCAACCTCTGCACCTGCCCCAGCTCCTATGCCGGCTCCCTCCGCAGCCCCTGCCGCTTCTTCCGGCAGTTTGTTTGGCGGATCGGACGATCATGATAGCCTCTTCGGTGCACCATCGACCCCTACTCCTGCACCGGTAAACAATCCGCCTGCAGCCGCCCACATGGGCTCTGCCAACAGCCTCTTTACCCCTCCCGCTTCGGCTGGCACTGCCGCTCCGATCAAGCCGCCACAGCAGTACAGCTCTCTATTCGGCGCCGATGATGAGGACAGTGATGAAAGCGACGACGAAGGCGGATTGTTTGGCACTGGTCTCCCGACATCTCGATAAGGCAGGCTTACCAGTGCGATGGTCGCCGTGTGCTCTCAACGAGCTGTGGCCATCTCCTTCGAACAATGATCCACACACAGTTACCAGCGTACTACTCTCGCGTTTGTTGGATATAACCTAATTGCCTGCGACATCTACCACTTTTGGAACGGCGCAAGTTTTTCCGTATTGATGTAGAGCATGTCATCCGACTTGCGGTAGCGCCCCCAAAAGTACGCCTTGGCGCCGCCCACGACCCCGTTGAAGCCACGCGACTTGATGAGCGTCTGCACCGGGTGGTACGCAGGCGAGTCCGTGTGCAAAAACGTCTTGCGGTTGCGTGCCTTGTTGTACACGAGCATGGGCGACACGTTGCTCAACGAGCCGTCAGCCTCCATCGCCACTTGGATCTTGTAGATCTCCCCGAGCGCCCCCGATGCGTCGCCTTCTTCACTGCCCGTCATACGGATCACGGCCTGATACGGCCACTTCTCTGTCTTGGAGGCTGGCTCGTCCAGCTTGACAGGCAGCCACGCGGCATCGCTCGCATCCGCCGCCGCCGCGTCGGACTCGCTCGGTCGCTCCGACTTGGACTTGCCGCCGACCGTCATGAGCTGCACCGCGCCGTCCTTGGCCGACGCCTTGGCCTGCGCCTTTAGACCCGCATTCGGCTCGTCCCCTGCGGCCGCGTCGTCGTCGTTCTCGGCCTCTTCGCCCTGCGCATTGTTGGAAAGCCCGAGCTTCTGCATGTATTTCTTGACGCGCTTGAGCGGCACGCGCGCATACTTTTCGCCGTGGGTCTTGATCTGGTCGTGCACGCGTTTGTACCCAAAGTCCTCGTGCGCAAACTTGATCGCCTTGATCAGCGCGATCAGCTCGTCCGCGTCCACGGGATCCGTCGGCGTCGTGTCGGCCATGCTGTTTCGTCACCGTCACCCGTCGTCGTCCCGTGTGGGTGGATACGTTAACTTTGTGCTAGCGAAAGTTAACTCCGGTTCGCTTCGTACTTTATCAAAGTCCTCCAGTACCTCTCTCCATCAGGCTTGTGCTGAACTTTCCGTGGGATTGCTGTCACGAAAGTGCCTCCTTGCCCAACTGACGCCAGTGTGTTCAAGAGACCAAACGACGCTAACGCACAGTAGACAGCGGCTTGTCGATTGGGCGGATCGGCCATCGATCCATCATGCCAGCCAGTCGCCACGCTCGTCGCTTTGTGCGTGTCGCCAGGCAACCGACGACATGGCATCATGGTGACGTGGAGCGTAGGACAAGCAGCTAACTCACCCAGTTAGACGTTGCGTCTAACCCCGTGAGAGTTCCCGACCCAGCGCACGTTGACGACTCGGCGTCCAGGACAGTCGATCCCCCTCCACTGTTATTTAGGCGAGCTGGGTTGTTGAGCCATCCAAGGTATTACTGTAGCGTCTGGCGTGCGCCTCGCTCGGCTTGCGCTGACACTCGGTGGGTAATCGTGCAACTCACATTTCTGCACTGGCGACTGCGGTGTGTGTGCCCTTCATGTCGCGAGGCCTCCCCACCTCAAGACGCGTCAACTCAGAGCCGACGGACGCCTCTGCCAGAAAACCAGAAACACAGCACACCCCCATGGCATGCGACGAAGCGTCAACCCACCACCACCGCACCGCCATCGCGTCGTGCACCGTGCACGTGTACGTGCAATACTCTGAACTCCTCTGTTTTTTTCATGATTTTTGTGGAAGCCGGCTACTGTTCTTATAGAGAGAATCCGGATTCTGGAAGCCGGAATCATCTTTTGCAGGGACTCACTCCCCCCATTGCTCGTTGGCCACGGCGACCCCGAGCCCTTGCTCAACGTTAGACATTCGGTCCCGAAGCATCCCTCGTTGCACTGTGAAACTTTATCCCGAGCGTTCCGTTCGTTCTGCGGTTCCTTTCTTTCTCTGTGTGTTGTCGCGAGCAAGCCGCAGAGAGCCTTCCTTCCCCACGCATCAAGCGAGCGGCCGGAGAGGAGGGACGTACGACTCGCCGCTCATTCCGGACCCCGGCATTTCCGCTCGCGTCGGACCGACGCTTCCCCCCGTCACTCACTCCCTCCCTACCCACACTCGCACATCCGAGTGGCGCGGAGAGAACTCGCCTCGCCCACCGTCCCGTAGCGTTTTGAGTTTCGGTCTAAGCCATCCACCGCATTTCCGCGCGCCAGCGAGGACGTTTCCTAAAGGGCCCCCGCGATCCATCACTCGACGGATAAGGTTCGGTCCCCCACGTTCGCAGGCCCCACCGTCGCATCGCTGAAAGGATTCCCGAGTAGTCCACCGGTCTAACCGCCTGCCAGCCTCATCTCGCGATCGCACCATGCCCAAGCACAACTACGACGACGACGATGACGACCTGCTCATGGCGCTCCAGAGCATGGAGCCGTGTGGGAACTGTGGTGCTGAGGGCGCCAAGATTCCCTGCATGAGCGGCTGTGGGTCGATCTTTTACTGCTCCCGGGTACTGTGGCTTTGCGACGGATCTATCCATCCATCCATCGATGGGAGAGTCTCTGACTGAAGATGGGTTCTCTTGTAGGAATGTGGTATGCACCACGCATCGGCTCACCGTCTCCGATGCCGTAACCTGCGTTGTTCCAAGTTCAACGACTCGGACTGTGCGTTTCTAACATCTTGCTCCGCGGACGGAAAATGATGGGGTCTAACGTTCTTCTCGTGGACATGCACAGCCGAGTCGGGGTCGGATTCCGGCGAGGACTTTTCAGATGACTCGGACGAGTACGAGACGGACAGCGACGAGGAAGAGGAGTCGGAGGAAGAAGAAGAGGTTAAGCCGAAGAAGGGCAAGAAGGGCAAGGGCAAGGGCAAGTCGAAGCGCAAGCTCACGCGTGCCGAGAGCGGCGCGGCCGCAGCCGCAGGCGGCGCCGGCGGTGCGATCATGCTGGACTCGGAGATCGAGCGTCGCATCGAAGAGAAGATTATGCGGCGGCTCAAGAAGCAGGAAGAGAACCGCATCGCGCAGGCCATTGAGCAGCGCATGCGCGAAGAGAAGGCCAACTGGCGCGACGACGAGATGAACCGCATCATCATGGAGATGCGCGAGCGCATGCAGAAGGAGTTTGCCGGCTCGGATTTCATGTCGCAGTTTGTCAAGAAGAATGGCGCGTCGCTCGAGTCGCAGAACAGCGCGGACATGCTACAGGCGTTCCAGGCGGCTGTGGCCGCGTCGGGCAACGGCCAGGACGCGAACCCGCAGGCCGAGGGTAAGGAGGCCGCGATGGCGGCCGGCTCGGCCGCGCAGGACGAGCGTGCGCGGGGCATGTCGAAGGAATCTTCGTGGAACAATGCCTGTCGTGCGTTTGAGGCGCTTCGTGTAGTTGTGTGGAAGCACAGCTTTTTGCCGTCGATGGTGTACACCAAGAACCCGAGCTCGGGGATCTGGAACTCGATCAAGGAGATTGACGGCGACGAGTCGTTTTCGCACATCTCGGAGGGTGATGCACTCATTTCGGTGAATGGCCGCGAAGTCGATGAGAGTGTGCAAACCGAGCAGGATCTTCAGGACGTGTTTGCCGCGTTTGCGTCACCGCTGATTCTCAAGTTTGAGGCAGCTGACCCGTACAACGGCAAGGTCCACGATTACACGGTTACGTGGTCGAACGGTCCGCTTGGTGTAACACTTAAGGATGACTGTACCAACCAGAAGGTGCCGATCGTGAACCGTCTCACGAAGAAGTCGGGTTCGGTCGCTGTCAAGCAGAACATTGCGATCGGTGACGTGCTGGTGGCCATCAACAACATTGACACGATCCAGCTCGGCTGCTCGCTGTCGATGTCAATTCTCAAGAAGGTGCAGCTGCCCGCGAAGCTGAAGTTCCGTGGTGTAGGCGGTCCAGCCGGTGGTGCTGGTGCCGGTGAGGATGATGATGGTGAAGTGCGCAACACTGGCGCGCCGATGTCGTCTGGTCTGTCGAGGCCTGCGACTTACGTAGTCAACTGGGGTGAGGGTCCGCTCGGACTCACGATCATTCCTGGTATGGAAGAGGATGACTTGCCTGTCATCAAGAAGGTCACTGGTACTGGTACCAGTGAAGGCATCGAAAGCGCTCAGGTCGGCGACTTTTTGGAGTCGATGAACGACATGTCGACGAGCGGGATGGCATTCGAGGATGTCGTGTCGTACCTTAAGTCGGCGCCTAAGCCTGTAATGCTTCGGTTCCGTTCGGCCACTGCAGAAGACTCATCTGAACCAGCGGCAACTCCTGCGCCACTCCCAGTAATGGAAGTATCTCGATCTGTGAGCAACCAGTCTAGCACTGCTTCAACTGCGTCTGCACCGGCTGCTCGTTCGTCACCTTCACCATCACCGCCGAAAACGTACTCTGCACCTGCGATGCCTACGCCTCCTGCACCGGTGCCGGCTCCTGCTCCCGCAAGACAATCACAGATCGTCCACGACGAGATGCGTGACAACTACAAGGTTGTTTGGGGAGACGGGCCGTTGGGTTTAACAATCGATGCTCGAGAAGATGCGCCGACTGGTGCATACATCAAGCGAATCGCCTCGACCGGCGCTGCTTCTCGACTTTCGCAGGATTGCATTGGCGACTTCCTCACGCACATCAACGACATGGAGGTTTCCCGAGTTGCTTTCCTCGACATTGTCTCCCAGCTGAAGAATGCACCCCGACCTGTGACCCTCTTCTTCAAACGGCGAGCAGACGGCATGGAGAAGCGTGGCTTTGCACAGTCATCATCGTCTGTGCCCACGAGTTACTCTGCGGCCGCCGCACACCAGCAGCGTGGTCGTATGTCTGACACACCGACCAGGGGTCGGAAACCGTCTGCCACAGAAGAAGCTGGTATTCACTACTACAATGTTGTGTGGCAAGATGGAACACCGCTCGGTCTGTCACTACGTGGTGGCGACAATACGAGCGACTACCCATACATCACGCGTGTGACGGGCAACGGCAGTGCCGCACATCTGCCAAACTCCGTTGTTGGTGATCGCCTTGTGTCAGTGGACGGTCGAAGCGTGCACGTGCGCGACAAGACGTTCGATGAAGTCATGACGATGCTGAAGAACATGCCGAAGCCTGTGACGCTTAAGTTCCAGGCGAAAACGGATGACCAACCTCGCGGCGGTTCGTCGTCTGGTATGCACGCTCCGCAGCATGTGGACAACCACCATGCCGCGCCCCGACACAACCCGCATCAGCTGCAGCAGCAGCAGAGCTCGCAATCTTGGCGACAGCCTCCGGCTCCCGCTCCACAGTACCATCAGCAGCAATCCTATGGCCACCCACCGCCGGCCCCGTACGGCCAGCAGCAATCGTCGTCGTCTTTACCCACACCGGGTACATTGTTTTCATCTTCGGTCGTGCGGCAGAACAGCAACTTGAGTCGGAGTTTCGTGACTCCGAATGGCACTGCTCTGGATGCGCCCGGAAGCGAAGACAAGTTCGCCAACATTCAATCTCCATTCCTCGTGCAGAACAAACTCTCGACGGGACGTCGGCAGAAGATGCTGAAGGGCTTGAAGAAATAGTTGAGCGACTTGAGCTTGCAGTGCAAGACTAGGTTTGACATAGTGAAGGCGGACTCTGGCCACCCCGCGAGGTGGCCTGCCAGAACCACCACGGCCCACGGTCAGGGACCCACAGTGACGTGTTGTATGTGAGCGGTGACGACGGATCAGGACGTAGGCATCGGAGAGCAGAGGAGACGAGAGGAGGGGGACAACACCTTGGCGACGCGGCGTGTGGAGGCAAGCAAGCCGTCTGGTTGTGGGACAAGAAGCCATTATAAAGCCATTTTTCCTATTACTTTTGATTTGCACAGTTTGCACAACCGTAACTACTAGAAAAAAAGCTGGGAAGTTGCAAGCCCATAAGTGTTCTCTATTCGTCGCCCGTTCTCTCTTTCATTCAGGCATTGCGCAGGTTGGGAAGAACGTGTGCCACCGTGCGTCAACGACACTAGGTACGACACTGGAGGTAAGAGCCACAGACCACGGCAAGCGTCAGCATGAAACGAAAGCATTTATATAATAAAGACCACGCACCCATAACGTTTGCGAAGCTCGGCCTTGAGCTCGGTGCCAAACTGGGAAAGAGCCAAAACATGACCAAAAGACCGTATGTCAGTCGTTGGGGCCGACACATCCACCAGAATTCATGGGGTGGTCGCACCTGCTCAATGGCCTCAGTCTGTGCAACGTGGCGCCGCTGGTGCAACTCGTTCGCCTGTTTGAGCGACGCGAGTTCGTCTCGCTGATCGTCGATCACGCCCTGCAGTTCGGTCGTCTGGGTTGTGAGGTTGTCGATACGCGTGTTGAGAGCTCTCTGGATCACGGGGCAAACATGCTTTCAGATTAGGTGGAGAACACGCACAACGAAAGATGATACGTACGATCTCGTCGTCGTGCTGCTGCTGCATGGTCTCGTATCGCTGCAGCTTGGCGAGACACTCGTCCTTGTACCTGTTCTCATGCAAATCCCGTCAGCTCCATTTCTCTCGGTAGCGATCAGTGTCATCGCGTTCCCTCCGTACGCAGAGTGCAAAGCCCGACTGAGCTCGGCCTCGCTCTTCTGGAGCTGCGTCTCGTACGATGCACACACGGCCGTGAGCTGCTGCACGCGCTGCAGCGCAACAGCTCGCAGCGCCCTCGACTCGAGGCTCGGGTCTTTCCTCGCGTCTCCTTGTACTCGCTGTTGCTGGTAGCTTTGAATATCACTCACTTGAGTTGCCAAGTCTCGTAGCGTCACATCTTCTTTTGTCTCCTGAGCGATTCGCTGTGCTTCACTCGTGCCCGTGCCTCGCTGGAGCTCGTCTTCTTGGACAGCCAGCGCCGTCATGGCCTCGAGCACTTCGAGCATGAACTGCTGGACCTCGACGAACTTTCGTTTGTACAACTCAAGCTCTTGGAACACAAACTCTTGCACGCTGTCAGCGCGAGCACGGTCGGCCTCGAGCCGACGGAGCTGCTGCTGTTGGGTTTCAAGATGCGAGTGGACGTGGAGCAGTTGATCCAGCACGTGGGACTTCTTGAGCAAGCGAAAGTAGAGCTCTGGACTGATGGGCGTTGGCAGGGCCGGCGGTGTGGTCGGCGCCGCGCAGGATGCCACGGTCGAGGCCGAGCCGGATGCGTCAGGAACGTGGTGCCGACTAGCAGACGAACCCGGCGAGTACAACCAGGAACTGCGGTCAGAAGAGAACGCCAGGGACGCACACGCTGGGGAGCAGCAGCGAGGCGAGGCGCGTTTCGCGCGTGTGACTGACGGACTCACGGTCTTCTTGGTGGTGGTAGAAGATGATGTCGACGTGGGTGATGTGAGTAGACAGGAAGAAGAGGACGAACGTTTGGCGGAGGGCGGTCTGCTTGAACACGGGGCGGGGGGTGGCGGAAGCGACGTGTTCACCGTCAGACCCGCTGGGGGTCGCTTCGAGACGATTGTCCCTGTGGCCGTCGAACCAGCCGCATCAACCAAGACCATGGCTGAATCGAGATGCATAAGCAGGGTGGAGGAGACAATGCGGAATCCTCCTGGACGTGAGCCTCACTATATATATAGATATGTACTTTGGCGTTGCTAGGCCCTTGACCACTCACTTTTTCTTGCTGGCAAAGAACGCGTCCAATTTCTGCCGCTTGTTCTCCATTGATTTCGCGACGTCGTCCTCATCACGTTCAGGCCGGTCGCCCTTGGTCTTCGAGGCTCGCTTGGTCTCCGTCGCCTTGGTCTTCGCTTTGCCACTCGCCTTGGCACTCGAAGCAGGCCGTTCCACACCGTTCATGACCGCAGCGGCCGGTGGCACTTCGCCTGCCTCGGCCAATGCCTGCAGACGCTTGACCTTGGCCACGTACGCGTCCATGCGGAACTTGCGCTTGAGTCCGGCCTCGTTCATGTACCGCACCTTGCCGAAAATCGGTCGCTCTTTCCAACCCTGGTCATGTTTCCTGTACGCACGAAACCTTAGTTCAAGTGGCCATGACATGATACCTCTCCAAAGCCACGTACCCAAACGACCATGCAATGCCCGTGTATGAGTTCGGGTCCGGTGCATCAAGCGCGTACTTGTTGTTGAGGTACAGCGCGATGCGGAAGCCGAGTTGCGGCGATTTGGTCCACTCGAGGATTTTCTTGCACCAATACATCCGCATGTAGCCGTGCATACGGCCCGTGTGGACCATCTCGAGCTGCGCGGCATTCCAATACACATCAAACGACTTGCCCTGCTCGAGCTGATGCACGTCGTAGAGGTGCTCGCGCTTGTCCTTGGCGTGTTCATGCAGCGTGATCGTCGCGTACTCGGGCAGACACGCCATCGTGTCGTAGTGGGCATTAAACACGCACATGTTGACAGCGAGCTCGCGCCGCACGATCATCTCCTCGAGAAACGACTCGACGCCTTCCTTGGTGGCCGTCGACTTGAGCTTCTGAGCAGCCAGTGCGACGCTCACGACACTCACGTGGCCGTGGCGTAGGTACAGACTGAGATTGCTGCCGCCGTCGCCGCTGGGCTCGTTGCGGTCCATCGCGTACCGCGCGAGCTTGGTCTCCAAGAACGCCTTGGCCGTGCGGTCGGCCTCGTCCTCGCCTCCGAGAAAGCACACGACACCGGGCACCGAACGATCCACGTCCAGCAGCTTGAGCACATCGTGGGGCTTCATCACGTCCAGCGTCGTGAGCGATTTGTCCAGCACGAGCGGTCGCTCGGCCGTGCGGCACGCGGGCTTGAGCGCCGCGTGGTCCAGCGGCACTAGGTACTTTTTCAGGCGGGCTGTGACCTTGGGGCGGATCGTGCGGGCCGCGTACTCTTCTTTGGTGGTCACTTGTTCGCTGGGCACGACCACGTCGCCCTCGATCTGCACGAGTCCCCACGCGCGGGCGTTGGCCTGCGCGTCCGCCACGCACTGCGTCAGTGCGGCTTCGAGTGGACGCAAGTACGGTCGGTCGGTGACCACAAGCGCCGCGTCACGCGCACACACATCCAGCAGCGCACTTCGGGTCGGTCGAGTGGCATCGTCCTCCGCGTTCTCCTCCTCGCTCTCTGGATCGTGCTCGATCCAAAAATCCAGAGGACGACCGGTGGACGCGGGCGGATGGTGGTGGTGGACGACCTGAAAGCTGAGACCACGCTCGTGGAGTTTCTTGGCCACACACGCGAGTCCCTCCAGCGCAAACTTGGCGTGGCGTTCAGTGGCGACCCCAAACGCGTTGGGATCGCGTGGCGCGTACGCCGCGGGGACGACCGAGCGGTCCGAGAGCACGTACACGACGTGGAGCGGCAGCGCCAGCGCGTTGGCGGCGGCCACGGCGTACTCCAGCGCGTAGTTGTAGCGGGCACGCACCGAGGTCTGCATCCAATAGAGCAGGTACTTTGGCGGACACTTGGTGGATGTGGGGGAGGAAGCGACGTCTGGAGACGTGGGCGAGCCAGAGGAGGGTGTGGACGTGGCGAGGCCGTCGTAGAGCCACTGCACGCGCTCCATGTGGAGGCCGCTGGGCAGCGCTCGCGCCGAGAGGCGTGTGTCCAGCACGCGACGCATGCAGTCGGAGGAGAGGAGAAGGGGGAGCACTGGACGCTGGACGCAGAAGGCTCTGGATGCAATCCGGAGCTGGGAATGACGACACAGGTAGTAGGTTGACCCAAGGATAAGGGCCGGCCGACCTGGGTGGGCCGACCCAGAAAGGAAACTCAGCGAATTCCACCGAATGGTACCAAAACGGGTGAATTTATTGAACCGCTTTTTGGCACGATGACGACTCAAAAGGGATCACGTAAATCCGACTCGACGACAAATTGCGTGTCGTCGTGTGCGTGGTACAGTCTTCTGAGGCTCGAGGGGGCGCTGCGGATTGTTCACAAGTCTAGCGGTATAGAGATCCAGATCGTGTCCACGGAGTTCTCGGAATTTGATGGTCGCGAGTGGGTTGGGTCGCCGTCGTTCCAGCCGACACAGGAATGACAAGCACGACCAGCGATGGATTACCGCACCATATCTTGCAACTCGCGTCCGATCAGATACCGTTCGTTGCGGATCGACTCGGCAAACGTTGTCGTCCACTGGGTAACATACGAACTGCATCGCATTGCGCCAAACGCGGAACCAGTGCCGAGTACCGAGATAGCAAATGCTGTGTCAGAGAGGGCCGAAGACGACGGCCACAAGTACATCAGCGCAGCCGACTGGAGCCAACAAACGAGAATCACGGTGATCAATGTACCCACGATCGGATACATGACGCTCTCCATAAAGAGCCGCATGTCAAAACATCGATCAGCAATATTGTTGTCGCGCAACCGAACGGCATCGTTGTCATGGACGTGGACGCTGAACATGAGCTGCTTGTAGCATTTGCGCATCGATGCAATGATGCCATCGACCTCAGCCTCGCCTGGGTTTGCCGGTGGGGCATCATTGTTGACTTGGACACGCTCACGCTCCGCTTCCGCAACTTCGTCAGCTAGCTCGTCGTCATCTTCCAGGTCGTCTTCGATATCGTCCAACAAGTCTTCATGCTCCATGAAATCTTCGAAGTTCTCATCAAATTCGTCGTCAATAGGTGCCTGCTCACGATTCCGGGGACGGCGGCGGTTTCGCTTCATACGGAAGCAGCAAACGAACCATCCAGCGACGTTGAAAAGTAGGTAGCCCATCCAAAATGCCTATAAATCAACCACAATCAGTCAAATGCGCTTGGTCCAGTAGAGGCTGCAACATCCACATACCTCAAACCACGTGGCCTTCGCTTCTGGGAAACTCGCAGCCAGTATGTATCCGACACAAAGTGGACCGAGGAACGCCCACCCAACAACACACGCGATGGCGTTCTCTGGTGTCATGTTTTTTACGCAGTAGCCGCGTCGCAAAAGCGCACCTTCAACGTGTTCTTCCGGCATAGTAATCACACTTAATGCGTTCATGCCGTTTGCGATGCACCACACGATCTCAACACCTGCAGCAAGTGCGAGTGGATCGTGGGAGATACCAGTCAATCGCTCGAATGGAGCGAGACACGCACGGCCGAGAAAAAAGGTTCCGAAAATGAGCGCGCCAAGAAGCGACACCAGCATCAGCCACACCACGACTGCCAGCGTTGCAACACGGGCATGCAACCACTTCGTCGGCTTGCGTCGACCGAGCAGTTCGTACTCAACGGGCTGCTGGTCATCAAGTCCATCTTCAGGCCACGGTAGGTAACGACGTCCTCCAATGCGCAACTCCTCTGGTGGTAACACATTCTGTGGGTGGAAATGAAGTGGTGGTGGGCCGAGCACGTAGTCATCGCCGAGAACATCAACTCGAGAAGGCCACGTGACTTCGACCCGCGGCAGGAGGTACTCAGTGAGGCCAAGCTTGGAGCAAAAGAATGCAATTCCAATATGCTGGAGGCGCCCAATCTCGTTCTTGGCATGCTCAAGAATTCCCAGCACAACCAAGTGGACAATCAGCAGCTCAATCGGAACTTGAATCTCTGGGCAGTAGTGCTGGAAGCGCAGCACGAGAGGAAACAAGCCTGGAGCAGCTGTCTCGTACAGTCGGATGGGAACGTGTATCAGCACAACTAAAAGCGCAGCATAGATGACGAGGGACAAGAGCATTCGCCGAGCGTGCTTCACGCACGTCTCACTCAAAAGCGAACGTAACAGATCTGGATGGGCTTCTTGTGGACGAATGACCTTGGCCAAAATGTCTGGGTGCATCACCTCGCGAAGCTGTAGAACGGACACCGTAATAAACAGCATGAATGTGATGCCGAGAACCCAGTGAACGAGCAGTGCGCCAATCATGTTCGCCAAGCAGAACGCTATGCGGTCTTGCAGTGAGACATGAAAGAGACGGAGAGTCGCCGCGTCAATTCCGAAACCCAGCACAATCGGAAGAACCACCATCTTCAACATGAGTAGTGTCGATACTTTGACGATAGCGGTCAAACAACGAAGAGCCCACATGACACCACCCATCAGTGGTCGGTGGATGAATGGAGACGCAGTAGTCACCATCCAGCGCCACAAGACGATCGTGAAGCAAATCGAGAGGTAGCCGAAGAAGCAGGTGCACAAGTCGACCAGCTGCAAGCAGTCACCATTTTTCCTCGCGTCGCCAATGGCCTTCGCAAGCGTTCGGGAAAAGAACTGTCCAATTGGTAGATCGTCTAATGCGATGGATTCATCGATCACAGCCGGAGTCCCAGGTGTTGGTGGAAGAGCCGAGTAGATCTTCATGGTGGCGGACAAGATCGTGCTACCCAGTGTATACGGGATGAATGCGAACAGACCGAGGTACGCGCCGTTGAATGCGAGCAACCATGATACGTTACGGAACAGCACAACGATATCTCCACGGAGTCCAAGGAGCTCGTCCATGGCAATGTTGATCTCCATGTGCTCGAAATCGTCTTCCCACACATCACGGTTGTTGGCGGCCGGTGGGTTGGGGCGGTTGTTACGTGGTGGCGGCGCAGGAAGAGCCGGTGCATTGCGTGGGGCAAGCGGAGGCTCCGGAATGCGATTGTTGTCCGGAGCCACCTCGATATCACGTGGCGCGCGAAGCACTCGCCGCTGACGAAGTTCCTGGCCTGGGCGGCGCTCATCGAGTAGCACATCGTCTTCAGCCGCACGGACGTCTCCGAGGTCCGGTAGACCGAGATCTTCGCGCGGGTGGCGAGCAAATACCCCAGGGAAGGGCACCCGTTCGTTTCGGTCCACTTCGTTCTCGTCGTCGACGACGTCGTCCTCGTGGGCACCGCCAAACAGCACCCCGCGTGGCTCCAGCAGCTCGGGCCGAGGCGGCAACGGCGCGGGCGCGGCATTCACATGGACGTGGTTGTGATGGTGGTGGTGGTTGTGGTGCACGGCGGGGCCGTGGAGCGGTTCGTCGACGGGCTCGTCAATGTGGTCCAAATGGAACCGCAAAAAATCGGCAAACGACATGAGCGCGAGGAACGAAAAGATGATCACGACGATGAGGACGATGCCCGCGTAGATATCGTCAATCGCATGGGCCGTGTCGAATCGCTCGGAAAAGTTGACGTTGACCATCGCAGACGCACGCAGCAGCCACATGCGATAGAGCCAACTCGTGCACCACGGTGCGAGCCCGAGCCAGAGCACAGCGACCAGCGCGGCGCGCACGACAAAGGGCAGCCACTTGAAAAACGCCATGGACGCGACGGTCGCGAGCAGCTCGCTCCACGGCAGCACGGCCGGCGCGCTCGCGTCGTAGAGCGGTTTGAACTCAAACTTGTGGCCGCACAGCTCGCAGTAGCTCTTGCCCGAGTGCTCGAGCCACTGCTCGAGGCAGTCCGAGTGCGTAAAGCGGATCGAGCCCGAGCACTTGCACGGTGCGAAGAGCCGTCGGTCGGGTTCCTAAAGGGAGAGAGACAGAGAGAGAAGTTAGTCTTCGTGGTGATGGAGGCATTCGAAGAAGAGGGAAACGCACCGCCTCGCCGCGGCAGACGCGGCACTCGGCCTCGTCATCGGAATCGCTGTGGCTGTGGTCGTCGGCGTGTGTGGGGGGAAGCGAGAAGGCCGGTGAGG
Source organism: Pythium plurisporium (assembly GCA_023336035.1). Classification (NCBI taxonomy): domain Eukaryota; phylum Oomycota; class Peronosporomycetes; order Pythiales; family Pythiaceae; genus Pythium; species Pythium plurisporium. The sequence goes on from JAADVY010000044.1 coordinate 15,656, forward strand.
ACGAGAGAGACGCGCCGTCGTGGAGGGGCAGCGCCGCCGCGACCGCGAGAGGCTCCATGTTCGTTTGACTTTGGTGCGATATAGACCAGTCGAATTGGGCTCTTGGAAGGTGGAGGGGGAGGGGGGAGTTCGACGCCCGGTCTGTTGTTGGTCACTCACACGCGTCCGTTTAGACGCTCGCCGCCGACGTCGCCTTCTTTCTGCGGACAAGCAAACTCTTGCGAGAGAGAGCCTCTCACAGAGGGAGCGACAGGGGTCACTCCGACCGACACTCCTCGTCCCCTGCGTTGTCTGCTACCGAACCTGTGTTGAATACATAAAACCTCTATTGACAGGTGATTTACCTATGTTATGTGATACAATGCTAGGTCCTATGATGTCATCAGTGGAGCGATGATGGTTTCGTGCCCTTTGGGAGACGGACGGAATGGAAGTTTTGACAAAGGTGCATGATGGCCATCTTCATTCTCAAAAACATACAGCACGAATACGCCTACACGTGGGTGGGATGCTTGGCCTGACCGTTCGTATTACGTGATCCAGAATGTCCGACACCAACCACGCCCGCCTGGATGGCGAGGACTACTTCTTCGCCTTCTTCTTGCTCTTGCCGCTATCTTCGTCTTCGTCACTGGATGCGCCATCACGCGGAACGTCATCCCATCCTCCCGGCGGGAGGTTCTCGGGCTTCATGGCGTGGCGCTTAATGTACTTGTTGATTGAAAACATTGTCACCGTGTCTCGCTGGAATGCACGTTTCATAGTGTCGTCCAGAAGGATCGTGCGCTTGTCGTTGGGATCCTGTAAATTGTGCGCACGAATGTACTCCCAGATCTGCTTCACGATTTGCGGACGAGCGAGACGGTCCGAGCCGACAACAACGGCAAGTTCCGGAGATATTGCGAGCTCGGCATTGAACGGATTCTTCTTCGGCTTCTTCTCACCATCTTCGTCATCCGCAGTGGAGGCTTTCTTCTTCTTCTTGGCGGCGGCAGCCTTCTTCTTTGTGGCCTTGTCACCTTCATCTTCATCACTGGATGCACCATCGCGATGGATATCGTCCCAGCCGCCCGCTGGAAGCTCCTCGGGTTTCCGTACATGACGCTTGACAAATTTGTTCATCGAGAACATCGTGACCGAGTCCCGCTGGAACACGTTCCGTAGACGCTCGTCAAGAATGATCACGCGCTTGTTGTTCGGATCTTGAAGTTCATGCTCGCGAATGTATTCCCACAGGGCCTTGACGATCTGTGGCCGTGCCATCATGTCAGCACCGACAACACCCGCGAGTTCGGGCGACAACGAGAGCTTCATGTTGAACGCGCTGGAACCGCCATTGCCCGACGCGCCAGCACCATCCGCGCCGCGTTTCCGCTTGGGCGCTGCCTTCTTCTTGGGTGTGGCTGCACTCTTAGCCTTGGCTTTCTTGGCTTTGCTCGGCGACGGCCGGCCGACGTCTTCCTCCTCCTCCTCATCGTCGTCTTCTTCCTCCTCGGCATCGCTCGGCTCAGGCTCGTCGTCGTCGCCTTCGTCGACTTGTTGCTGTTCCTCGATTATCCGGAGGATGCACTCGTTGATCTTGTCCTTGAAGTGGGATAGGTCCATGTGGAACTGTGCCTCAAGCTGCTTACGGATCATGCGCCGCGAGAGCTGCTCGAGGTCGGCGCCGTGGAGGATGCCACGGATGGCGCCATTGAGTTGGTCCTCGTCGACATGGGGCGTCGCGACGACGAGGTGCTCGGCCGGGAGGTTGAACTCGAGGTTGAGACCGTGGTCGCTGTCGTTCATCGTGAGGACGGCCAGCGGTGGAGGAGGGTCGCACGGGCTCGCCTTCTCGTGTTGTCGGCCCTGAAGAACAGCGACAACGCCCCACTCTCGTGGGGGTGTTTTTGGAAATGGCGAATAAACCTCACGCGTTCAAAAACCTCTTTCGCGAGGTTTTTGAGGAGATGGGATCAGGATCAGAGCTCACAAATCTGAGGAAGTATCTATGGGAAACATCGAGAGAACACAAAAATGGGCGGGAAACCTATACTGTAGAACGATCGACCAACAGACGTGACGACATCAACGCTTCGTGCAGTGGGCCCTTCACAGCTCTTCGTCGCGGCTGTCATTAGACCGCCGCGATCCAAGTGTGAGGTTGCTCCAGTCGCCGATTGCCGGGGAAATACCGAGAATCGCCGTGGAACATGACGGCACGGCGGAGTAAGCAGAGCCGTTCGAGTACCGACGGGGCTTGCGGTCTGATGCACGGTCTTCTTCGTCGCTGCTATCCTCGTCACTACTGTGGCTTGTGGCCAAGTCGTCTGTTGATGTCGGAGAGAAGGCTGCGCTGCCACTCACGGGGTATACCGACACGCTCTGCTGCGCTTGCAGAAGACCTGGGAACTGCTCGTTCAACGCGGTCTGGTCACTTGAGTCCGTGTACGAACCGCTCCAAGTCGATAACGCGTTCACTTCTTCGTCAAACGAGATGCAAGGGGATGAAGTTGATCGCTCGAGCGAGCCATGGTGACGATGAGTGTTCGTTGCCCGAACTAATTGGTCTCCGGGATTGACGTCTCGAATCATCTGCGATCGGTTGCTTCCGTTCGATCCGGTCGAACGATCGCCGACTGTCGAAACGTTGAGGAGGTCGGCGGTGCTTGCCGCTCGGCTGCTGACGTGGGCATCGGATTCTTTTCGAGTCGCCTGCCGCCCCATGAAGGTGTCGACACTTGCCTCTTTGGACGACAGGTTCGGTGAAGACTCGTACCAGTCGTACTCAAGATCAGCACTCGCCGTTTTGTTCTGAATGTTGGTGGGGTCGTCGGTGCGTCGTGCTGTCACGCGCGTGTCTCGCCACAGAAGCAGAACGACGAAGACAGCGACGCTCGCGATGCCGACGACCAAGGCGATAAGCGGCCAGTTTTTCTCGTGATGTGTTGGTGCTGTCTCGACTGCTTGTGGTGACTGTGATGCCGGAGATAACGTGGTGCGTGTGATCGACGATTCTGGCTGTTCGGGATTCTTTGTGAAGGTGGGCTCACGCGGTTCAGGTGACGAGGAAGACTGTGGCGGCGACTCGCTCTCCGCGGAGGGTGTGAAAGTCGAGTTCGGTCGAAGCAGAGGACCAATCGAGGTTGTGGGCCCGAGCGTCGTACTTGGTGGCGCTGGAGATGATGAAGTCGGCTGCAGGTTCGTCTTGTTGTCTGTGTGGGCCACGTTTGGAAGTGTCGTCACAGTCGCAGATGCGTCCTTAGATGGCAAAGCAGTCGACGGCGCTGCCGGCCCCTCGGTGGATTGTTCCGACGGGTGCAGCTGCTCCGGATCAGGACTGATCAACTGGGGACCGCCTATGATGGGGATGCCGTTTTCGTCTTCCACGGTGTTGATAGTCGATGGTCGAATGGTGCCGGCCGTGAACTCGGGAGCTTTCTCCGCGTCTCCGACGTCGAGTCCCGTCGGTGTTGTCGGCATGGGTGTGCGTTTCCTAGTCACTAGTGAAGATCCACATCATTCGGGAAATCTCGACTATGACGTGTGGGTGGGCAGCATCATACCTGTGACGGCGGTTGATGTGGACGGCGTCTGGAGCAACAGCAGAGCAGCGACAAGCACGGTGGCGACGCGACTCGAGGCCAGCATCTTGTGTGAATTGCGCGACTGTCGTGTGGACCCGAGTATTTGGTTTGTGGCCACACCGAGTGGACGGACGGGCGAACGGACAGAGGAGGAGGAGGAGAGGAGACGGAGGATGAGGAGGACAAGGAGGAGGTGGTGGAGGGGAGGACGACGAGGAGAGGTGGTGGATGATGAAGAGCCAGACTCGTTTGGCGGTTTGCGTGGTATGCAACCATCTCCAGAATCGTTTTCGTTCGGGACGTCCAGCGTCTAAAGCCAGTTAGTCTGCTCGAGTCATCCGCGGAGTGGGAGGGTCCGACCGGTGGTTGCATTACTTGCGGACGTCTCTGATCGCGTTCGCGTCGTGCACGTGGCCATGAGCCAACCACTACGTCTGGCCATGACACAGTGACGCCTTTGTCGGGTTCACTCACGCCCAGCGAAATGGAGAGGCCCCGTCATCCTACCCAGTGGCGTCTAACGTGTCTTGGCTCTAGTGGAGGTCCATGTTGAAGCCACCTCACCAAACTATCCTACCGCGTTTTGGCACTTTGCAAGCGGCTAGGTACATAGTGACCCTCCACGACAAGTGACTTTCCAAGATTGGCGGATCCAATTTTAGTCTCGGGAAGTCTAACGGAAACGAACGGCACGGGTGTCATTCAAGTGCGGGGCGAGGGAGCGCCGTTGCGCGCCAAAATCAGCGAGTCGGACGTAGAGGACTGCGGTGTGTCTGTGCGAACAAGCCCGAGGTGGCGCGGGTCTAAATTCCTTGGATCGACCGGTCTATCCTGCCTTCCCCCGCGCCGACGAGCGCCCATGGCCATCGCGTTTCTTGTGGCGACCGAACCGATTCGACACCGAACCAACTCGACGCGTTAGACCCTCCCTGGCCATGCCTGGTTATCCGGATCGCTCGGCCGCGATCTCGAGTGACGAGATGGTCGTGCTTCAGCTGCTCGAGGAGATCCACCACCTGATCCTGCCGAACGCGAGCGGCGTCGCGCCCTCGGCGCTGCGTCTGCAGGCGGCCGCCAAGCTCTATCTCGACACACGCGACGCCTTCGAGACCATCGAGCGCGACGTCGAAGGCACGCAGCACGACCGCCCCAAGCTATTGCGCAAGCTCAGCAAGCGGCGCAGCATCAACGGCACGCCGCGCGACTCGATCGTGTTGGCCGCGGCGGCGTCGGAGGACCCGTCCGCGGGCCCGGCGACCTCTCCGTCCACCGCGCGGTCCCAGGTCGAGGCCGCGTTGCCACAGGGCTCGTTGAGCGCGCGGTCGTCCGAACCGCCGTCGCGACGCGTGAGCATCGCCGAGCACAGTCCGTTGCCGAGCGAAGCCGTGCATGACGTGATTATTGATCGCATCCAGGACATGTTTCGCCACTTGGGCGAGAAGCTGAGTCGGTCGATTCTGGACGAGCTGCGGCATCGCAACGTGCCGATCCAGACGGCGCTGCATTACGTGCGCTTTCTCCCGGCCGACTCGCAGTGGACGGCGTACATGGAGAAGCGGGACGAAGAAGTGCGGTTGGCGCACAACCCCCAACGGCTCCCGAACGAAACGCTGCTCCAGCAGCTCAAGCGCAACGCCGAGTTTATCAAAGAACAGATCCGCAAGGATGTGAATACGGTGTGCTTGTTCTCGGCCGACGGTACACTCTCGACGATCTTTGGCGACGATATCAACACCGACGCCGTGGTCGTCGCGGAGAAGTTTGAGGTGCTGATCCGGGACGTATACGCAAAATACCTGTTCTCGATCATTGACAGCAAGATGGACCAGCTCATGCGGGTCTCAGACCAGTGGCAACAAGACATGGCCGTCATGGGGGCATCGCCCGTCACGGCCGATGCACCAAATGCACAACTGTACGTGCGGTCGCGCAAGTTTCGATCCAAGATACCGATCTTTCCGCACGCGATCACGGCGATCGACGAGCGCGTCAGCACGGCGTATCTGCCGTCCGCGTCACCCGGCCAGCAAGTGCGTGTGCTCGTCGCCGATCTGAACCACCTCGGTGTGTGGTGGCAGAAAACTATTCTCGCAGCAACCGATCGCGACGTCACCACCATCCACACCGATGAAAGCCGTGGGATCGAAGGTGTGAACGCGTCGCTTGACGGCCAGCTCTTTGTGCCGCTCATGTTTGAGAATCCCAGCGACTTCATGCGCCGCTATGCTCGCCACGGTGGGCTGTCCAAGTGGCAGGGACAAAGGCTGCTAGTGAACAATGGGAAAGATTCGCTCTGGGTCGAAGTAACCGTGCTGGAAGTTGAAGACAACAAGCGATTCAAGCTGCAGCTCAAGAAGTCGATCGAGAAATCGACTGAAACGCTCGTATGGCAGCAACTACTCGCAAACCCCGACTGGATACAGGTCAAAGATCTCAAGCTGTGTGTCGTGCCCATGAACCCGAGTTTTCGGATACATATGGGGCTCAAATACCGCACGATGATTGACGTCTTCCAGTCGCTTGTGACCGAAATCAGCTCGATTTTCCCCAACGAAGATTTGGAGCATCGCGTCGGCAAGTCGTTGTGGCAGGCGTTAGAACCGTCATTTAGTCGTGGTGAACACGTCTACGCCCGGTATTTCCGGTCCGTGCTGAATCAGGAGCTGCAACCCAAGCCCCCGAATAATTCGACGTCCTCGACTGAAAGATCGTCCTCGATAGTGATGGCATCAGCTTCGGTTCGAAACTTGGTGGCTGCACTGGAACACTCTGCGCTCAATAGCACGGGCTCCACCAGCGGCCCGAGCACGAACGGATCACAGGCTCCTCAAGCACAACCGCCCCAACGACGTCTCTCGCTGAGTCCGGCGAGTAGCACCCATCTATTTGGAAAAACAGCTGAGAATGCATTCTTCGACGACAAAGGCGCATACCACTACCAGCTTCTGCTGCCGGACGTGCCGTTGCGAGTAAACGCAGTGTGCACGAAGGTATCACCCTTCGAGAAACTCGCACATCACTTGCTTGAAGAGAAGGAAATGATCGGGGCATGCATTCAAAATAACAACATCTCGATTGGGCGAGCCTTCGCACAGGTGCTGCAGGAGAAACTGACGCGCCTCACGAAGCAGATCCAGGTTCGGCTTGAACAGGAAGAGACCAGCGGACTGGAAGTCGTCATCACTGAGTATGCGAATGCGTGCCGCTTTCTGTACACATGGCATATTGTGCGGTATGAAATCGATACGGTGGCCAAGCAGCGACGAAATAAGCGCGACCGCGCCAACACGATTCACGCCGAATGGGTTGACCGTAGCTTTGAGCGGATGGAGGCATTGGTGGGCACCATGGTGCGGCTTCAACTTCAGTACTTGCACCGTGTATTCTTCCACGAATTTGCGAGCAGCACGTTGCCTGGCGTGTGCGAACAGGACTGGATCGCAAGCAAACCGTGGTTTTCCAACTCGAGATGTACGTACGCGATCCAGTTTGTGCTCTTCCGCATCCAGACGCTTTTCGACACGGTGATCCTGCGACTACTTGCGCAATACGAGCGCGCATTGTGTGTTCACGAGAAAATGCACGAGATGGCCTCGTGGCTCGTGATCGATCTCGTGTCGTGCGTGACGTCGCTGTACGAGTCCATGGTTGTGTCGCGGGCGCGGCTGGTACAGTGGAAAATCGATACTCTATACTTCGTGGTCGGTGTAAGTAAGTTATTGCGGTTACTCGAGAAGATGTTGGCGCCCAAAACCGCACATGCCCAGCAAAATGGTCGTGGTTGCAAAAAGCGTGAGTCTATGGCTAGGGCCGAGTTGGTGTGATGAGTCCCTTCTAACGATTCTGAACGTATGGCGCAGCAACAATTGAGATACGAGAGATGTGCCTGCGGCTACTGGCGTGTCTGGCTATTCGGATCGGCCCGGCAGGCACTGTCGCTGACGAAATTACGGCCAAGATCGATTCACTCACTCCGACGGTTCTGAACGTGGACGCTATTACAGAGTTTGAAGTCCACGTGACAGCCATCCGCGCATCGATTGGGGTTTCCCACGAGACGTCCAATGGCGCTCTGGACGAGGTACGGCAGACTCCTTGTGCACAGCGTGGAATCGTTGTTCTGATACGTCTTGTGTGTCTGTGACAGGGCGAAGCGACTTTGTGGGCTTGCCACAATGTGTTCGGCGACTTCGATATCAAGTACCTGGCGGACGTGAATTTGAATGTACGTGGAGTTCAGCTCACTGATTTCAGGGCATTCTGGTGACCTCTGACGAGGGTTGGTGTGGTCTGTGGCCATTTATTAGTGGGCAGCACTAATTTCGAGGTCGAGTTTGGGCCCGGAGGCCCTCCTCGCCAGTCTACGACATCGTCATGAACTTGGTGATTGGGAATTTCCTCCTCTGACCGATGAGCAAGCCAAAGCACGTACTCGTCTGCAAGAGGTACACCAGTTCAGACTCTTTACTGCAGGGGAACACATACTCACGTCTGCTGAACTTCTTAACTAGTGCGTAGAGAAAGTTGAAGCACATCTAGACCACTTGCGAGACCTGGAAATTCCTGCGATGGGCCAACCTGCACGGGACAGTAAATCCCCGTCACGCGCGGGCACCCCAGAAGTTCGGATGGCCTCATTTCACCGGTCCTCACCATCTTTGCAGGGACCAGCAGTGAATGGCGAGGCGGAGGACCATCCTCCATTACTCCCGAATAATCCATTCCGTGAGCTGACCGAGCAGGTGCCAGTGGCGAGACCTTTATCCGCATCCCCCAGCAAGCAAGCCCAAGCGGAGATCGCCGCCGCCGCGGCTGTGCCACCTCCACCAGAACCAGCCCCTAGCCATGTGGAGCAAGTATCCACCACGACGCCGTCATTGTGATGCTAAGAACCCATCGTTGGTGATTGACTACCCAGCAACCATTTGCCTCGCCTGTATAAATAGAGAAAGCGACAAGAATGAGGCGAGCAGAATCCAAAGTGCGCTCTCTTTCAGTCAAGCCTTCATCATGATCCGGAAATACGTCAGCTACTGTGACATTCTCGTCCAGTGGAAGGATCCCCCGATTGGCTCGAACCATCAAGAGACCCCGGCGTATCCAGCACTATTTATTGCCGGGCGATGCGGCATGACTTGGAGCAGGATCAGTCTTGCCTTCACCAGGCAACGCTCGTCAGCCTGGCCCGTGGACCGCGTCTGCATCTCCCCTCGTGCCTCCGCCGGGGTGTCTCTACAAGTCTCAGCTATGGCGGCGTATAGGGACAAGCCGCAGAGCTTGGTGCTATCGCCAGCGCTCGTCATGGTGCTATTGCTGCTTGTGGTGGGCTCTGTTCCAGCATACGCGCAATGGCGCGAGCTGTGGGACTATTTTCCACCGACTAGTGGAGCATCGCTATCCAGCCAGCCGCTCAAGCGGGCAGCCCACTCACTCGTCGTGCACAAAGACTCTTTGTACGTGTTTGGCGGCATCGGCGACACTGGGAAGGTGGACGATCACGAGTACGATGACACGTGGCGGTATGATATCCTGAATGATAAATGGGTCCAGATCATTGGCGACAGAGAAGGCAGCCCGAATGCCACGGGAAGTGGTGTGATCTCGCCGCCCCACAGGTTCCACCATTCAACGGCGCTGCATACGAATGAATCCGTGGCCGAGATGGTCGTGTTTGGCGGGCTCTCTATCGCGCAGATGCAAAAGGGCACGGGGGCAACGGCGTCCGTGGACATGGTTGTCACACAGTTCAATGATATCTGGCGGCTTACGCTGCATCCCGAGGGCAGCGAGATCTGGCGGATGGATTCGGTCGCGAACTCGACGGCCACGAACGCGACAAGCTCCGGCTCATCGGCGATCTCAGCTACGATGTCGTTGCCATCACCCGCAGCTCGCTCCGAGGCAGGAGCCGTCGCCCACGACGGACAACTCTACATCTTTGGTGGGATTGCGTATGACGAAGTTGTCGATGCGTCGCCCAAGGACTTTGACGATCTCTGGCAATACGATCTCAGCACTTGCAAGTGGACGCAGCTCAAGCCAACGGACGATGTCACCCCTCCGGCACGGTTCTCACACAGCATGACCAAGTTCACGACAAACACTGGCGAGACGTATTTGGTGGTGTTCAGCGGTCGCCGGCTCGAGCTGCCGTCGTGGTCGCTACTGAGCGACACATGGGTCTTTTCGCTTACTACGCTCAAGTGGCGACTGCTGCAGTCCTCCATGCCACTCCAGCGTGCGTACACCTCTGTGGTCGCCACGGGTGGGGAACAACCGAAGCTGTGGTTCTTTGGTGGCTACTTTCGCCCCAAGCAAGGATCGAGCGGCTACGTGTACGACGATGTCGTGGGCGGGTACGTGGTACCAGGCACGAACGCGACGCCCGCAGGCGTGCAGTTCTACCACGCGATGCTCGCCCCCGAGGACGCCGTACCGCCTCTGCGGTACAATCACCGTGCCGTGCTGTGGCGTGACACGATGATCATCCACGGCGGCAGCTACCAGACGCAGCGCGGCGACGTGTGGCAGTTCAACCTCACGAGTGCCGTCATGAAGCAGGATATGCCCACGACGCTCCCCGTGAATATGGCGACTCTCGTGTACGTGCTCGCGGGCTTTGTCTTTTCGATCGTCATCGTACTCGCTGTGCTCATCATCCGCTGGCGTCGCATCGACCGCCGCAACGTACGTGGGCTGACAGATCGTTGTTCGTGGTGGAAATCGGTTTGAGACTGATGGAAGCGCTTACTTTGTCTAGATGGAGCTCGCGCGTATGCGAGGTGTCTCGGCCACGAATGGCTTGACACGCGAGCGGCTTGATCAGATGGAGATCATCAAGTACAAGAAGCCGACGCCAACGGATTCGGGGACAGCACCTACGACCCCGTCGCCGTCCGCGTTGGAAGGCGGCGACGACTCGGCGCAGAATAACGACGACATTTGTCCCATCTGTCTGGTAAGCGCACGAACCATTGCCATCGCACGGTTCTCTTTCATCGTCTCATGCCTCGTATGTCCCAACAGATCGAGTTTGAGGAGGACGAGGACGTGCGCAACCTTCCGTGCAAACACCTCTTCCACGTCGCGTGCATCGATGAGTGGCTCGGCCGCAATACGGTATGTAGCTCCCTACTACTCAGCGTCTGAAGGGCCCCGTTTTCTGAGCTTTCTATTGTATTCACAGACGTGTCCGATGTGCAAGAACAACTTGGACCTTGACATCGTCAACGTGGAGATCGTGCCCGAGCCTACGAACCCTCCACGCTCACGCCAGCCATCCGCAGCGTCGCCACTGCCATCACCAGGGTCGTCACCGCTGACGGCAGCGCAGCCACAGTCGCGCGGTGGCTCGATCGTGACGCCTGTGACGACCGGGCCGTCGTGATTTTCTTTCGACTGTGTTAATAACAGAGCCTAGCAGCAAACGGGTAGTAGAAAGACCGGAATGCCGTTAGGCTCTATTTAAACGCTTTCGTTGACACCACCGATCGTTCCTCGAGTCTATTTACCGTCGTCGTTGCTGGCTCTGCTTTTGCTGCACAAGCAGCTCGCGTGTCATCTTGTACAACCGCGTGAGCTCCTCAGGGGTCGCGGGGCCGCCGGCACTATCCATATAAACATCACGAGTTCATATCAGTTCAGTCCAGGCGATTGTAACTTGCAAACTACTTACATCCATCGCACACGGCCCTTGTTGTCGACCAAGTGGGCGTAGCCGACAAAGCTGTTGTAAAGATCCAGCGCCGTGCGAAAGTCGTCGCACCGACCAAAATGCGCATACGTGGACGCGTGAAGGTTCACGGGCGTCTTCTCCTTGAGCCCATTGATGATGGACCCAGAGACAAGCTTCATGTACCAATCCTCAATGATGTTGAGCGTCACGACCTGGACGTTCTTGGTACGAGCAAACTCCTCGAGGAACGGCTCGCGCCACGCCGGCAGCATGTCGAGCCCAAAGTTCTTGAACGACGTGAGCACGAGCGTCGCGTCCTGCCTCGCGAGCACCTGCGCCATGTCAGCGGCCGTGCCGGCGAGCGACTTGGCCTGCAGCACCGGCACCTTGCGGGCCTTGTCCACGGCGATGAGCTGCTCGGCGCCGACCACTACTTTGCCCTCCGTGTCGTTGAGCTGCTTGAACTCGGCGATCATGTTGGGACGGTACTTCTTCTCCACTTTCTTCTCGGCCTCCTCGACCAGGATGTCCAGTGCGTCCATCATGTCGCGCAGGTTCTTGATGGGCTTGGAGAGCACAGCCGACGCCGCCGCATCGGCCTGCGGCTGCTTCGCCTTGGCCCCGGGCTCGGACGGCGCATGGCCGTTCTTGCCGCTCGGGCCGGCAGGCGACGCGGCGCTTGTGAGGCAGCGCTGCGGGAGCGACGCGACGCCGCCACTGCGAGCCGTCGACGGCGCGTGGGCCGCACGCACCAGCACGCGGAGCCGCATCATCATTTCCCGGATGTGAAAGAGCTCTCCAACGAGCCGTTCATTCTCTATACGTTGCTTTCATGTTGCGTCGAAGGTGCTTGGGATTAACAGCAACATTAACTAGACAGAGGTTGTGCGAAGGTTGTCTGTTAGTTTGGGCAACCTTTGCTATTGTTGAAGCCAGCCCCCCAAATTGGACACGAGGCAAATGCGGGAGTCTAAATGGGGGCTCTTCCCTCCTCGTGCCGGCATCTCTTACGCTCCGCCTGAGCACGCCGCATCGCTACCACTACAAGGGTCAAACGGAGACGCCATCGTCGTCGTCGTCTCTGACGGAACGGAACAGCGAGCCGCACGAATCAACCTCGTTCGCTCGTGCCCCTGCGGATGCGACGCATCTGCTGAACACTTGGCACTATGTCCATCTTCGGCGGCTCAGGGCGCTTTCCGGACGAGCCGGCGCGGTCACCTGGGCCCGTCTACGGCCGTGTGGAGATCAAACCCAAGGGCAACACCGTAGTCATGAAACGCGACAGCCATCCCGTGGACGAGAGACGGAAATGGGGGAAACGCGAGAGTTGGATCGGTGGTACGTTCGTGCGGTCTTGTGGGTTGAAGAGAGGCGAAGGACTTATTCATGAGACTCTACTAGGCACCAATTCGCCCCATATACCGGTCGTTGCGAAAGGTATGCCCCGTATCAAGTCAGTGTGAAGGGTGTTTGTTGTCTCTGACAGTGGACTTTGCACGATCCAGGTGAAAGCCACCTCGCACCTGGCCAGTATAACACCAATGTCGAACCCACGAAATCGCAGGCGCCCAAGGTGTCGTTCCCCAAATCCAGTCGATTCCTGTCCCAAAAAGGTTCGTTCCAACGTACGTCTTGAGAGCGGACAAAGGCTGACAGGTGTGTTCCAGTCAATGTCACGGATCGCGGCCACGAACGAGAGCTCATGGCAGCCGAGAGTCCCGGTCCAAAGTACAACGTCGGGTCACTGACGTCCAACGGGGGCAAGGCCGTCGCACCGGGGTACTCGTTTGCACAGCCATCGCCCGAGTCTCGAACTAGGTTACCGAACGTCGACAGTCCCAGAAGAGGCCACCGTGAGTCGTGGCTATCGGTTATCAACCGCAACGGCGTGCTGGTCATGCCAAGCTCGCCTGCTGCGCCACCTCGCTCTGATCTGGACTCCCCGGCGGTCGACAACGCCAACACTATCAGTGGCAACCCCAATCCAACGGGCACGGCGTTCGGCAACGAACACCGCTTCGGTTTCCGCAACGAGAAGGCCAAGACCATCAGTTCCGGTATCGGTGGTGGTAGTCGCCGTGTCCAGTTTGTGTCGTCCAAGCACACGCGGGAGAACATGGGCGAGTTCTCGCCTGGACCGATCTATTCGGCGTATAACCCCGATTGTCCCGGCGGACGACTGGCACCGTCGCCCAGGTCGACGCGCCGTGAACCGCCACCAGGCAGTCCGCGCGACGGTGTACGGAATCCGCATGCGAACCTCAGCTGTCGCAGCAGTTGGCTCGCGGGGAACGTGCGCAAAATGGATGGCGTGGAGACCGTGCTCATGCGGACAGGCGATGTGGCGCCGGGTCCTGGATCATACGGCGACCCGACCTCGACCTTTATCAAGCCGTCCCATAATGTCAAGTCGAAAGGCGTCATGGTGCGTTACCGCGGCGCAATACGTATGATAGCATGGTCTAGGTCGTGACTCACTCAGCCTTTCTGTTTCAGATCAAACCCACGCGCCCGTCGCCGCGGCCGCCGCCGTCGCCTTCCCAACACGATAACGTCCCGCGGAAGATTACCACACGCGAGGCATCCCTACGCACGCCTGAACCCACAAGGCTGTAGACAGAGGAAGGAGAGAGCATGTCCAATAACTACGGAATTTCTGTGCAACGAACCGATCACCACCGAAAGACCTGGAGATGAACCATAACGATCCACGCGAGTTCCGCGGGAAGAGTCAGTACGTGAGTGCTCTTCGGTGGACGGAACATGCCCTTGGCAGCTCACGCCCTCGTGCAGGTTCCGAAGCGATCGGGTCGCCTGGCGGCGACCGTCGCCAAGAGAGTCAGCAGAAGCGGAGCCGTGGAAGAAACTGTTCCCCTCCAGATGAACCCATGTTCGCCGAAGTCGATCTTATCAGGTTTTGGAGGTTGTTAATGATCCACTCGTCCAGATGTCGGCCTCATCTCGTCCGCCTCCCCTTCCCCTATTGTGGAGTCGTCGTCCGCTGCCAAACCGGCTGGAATTGCGTGCACTCATCAGGAGATGCATGATTCCTCGACCGCCCACAAAGTTCATCAAAGACCCTCAAGAACTGCAGTTGCGATACTCTGTGTCGCTTGTGCGTCGTCCATGAATCCCCAACGGCCACATGAACGCTGAGCGGCAATGGATGCGGGTGAATTGGTGATTCAAACGGCTTGATAAAGCTGTGTGTTTCTTTGTCGATCAGATTTGCTGCTAACATTTGAGCGCAGAAAGGTCATCGACGCCATACAGTACAGTACTTCAGTACAATATCTCGCCTGTCTGCGCTTGAGGTTCCAGTGTGGACCGCAGTGTTCGCAGGCGACATAGCACACTCGAGCGTTGCACCGTCGCGAAGAATTCCGCAACGCGCCCGCCCACAAGGCGCTGTGGTTGGTCCACTATTCGTAGCACGAAGTCTCCAGTGAAGAGACACACATGACAGTTTGAAGTGAGGGGGCCGAACTCACGCATGCGTGCGTGGCCATCGGGTGGACCAACACGCCACCGATCGTCCCCACGACACCAGGCAGCATTTCCGCCAGAAGCAGCCGATGGCTCCAAGGTACACTTGGCAGCCGATACATGCATTGAAACCTGTCGAAATGGAATCTTTGTGAACCTACTTGGCCCACCCATCATGAACACTGTACTATAGGACCTCTTAGAACAGATAATTGAAGACAACGGATATTTTCTACACTCCACCCTACTCTCGCACCATGGGGGGTTGATATGACCACTGAGCTTCAGAGCGGCTAGGGGATCGCTGCGTGGATGGAGTGGAGCATTGCCGTCTGTTTGTGGCAATCGCCAGATGCGTCGTCTGCTCGTAAGTGCACTCCACACTTTGAGCAATTGCTTGCTGTTGGCGGCTTGCTTCCCTCCTCCGTCCGCTCCGCTCCCCCTCCTCCGCTCACGTTGCGGGAGGAGAACAAGAGCCCATCCATCCCGCGCGAAACAACGGGACGCTCCTCCCTCGCCGTTCTCTCCTCCCTCTCCCTCCCACCGCCCCCTCTGCTGCCCCCGCAGCCTCCCTCCTCCGCGTGGCCTCCTCCCGCCCACACTTGCTTCCCTCCTCTTCCTGGAAGAGTGAACGCACTAGACAGAGGAAACCTCCGCGCTTCTCTCTCTCTACCCCTCGCCCATGGCGCCTGTGACCGACAAGGCCGCGGCCACGGCGTCCGCGTCGGCCGCCGCCAGCAACAACGCTCTTGGCTGCGTCAAGTGTGGTCGCGAGATCTCCGAGTCGGACGCGTTCTGCATCTACTGCGGGACCAAGGTCGCCGTCTCGCTCGCGCAGCAGCCCAAGCCCAAGGACGCCAAGGCCCCCGCGGCCGAAGCGCCCAAGAAGGCGGAGCCCCCAACGCCCAAGAAGACTGAAGACAAGCCCGCGGCGCCGCCCGTCAAGACTGTCACGCGCGCACCGAGCGGCTCGGCCCCCAAGCCCGAGCAGCAGGTCTCGCGTCCGCGTCCGGCCGCGCCGTCCTCGGGATCGGCCGCGCCCACGCCGCCGGCGTCGTCCTCGCGTTCGTCTGCGCCTACCGTGCCGCAGGCTCCCGCCTCGGCGCCCGGCTCGGTGTCGTCGTCGTCGTCGTCGCGCAACGGAGCGCCGGCTACGCCCAACCCGGCGCCGCGTTCCACGCCTGGCTCGTCCTCACAACGCCCGCCGTCCACGCCGAACCCAACGCCCGCGCGTCCGGCTGGACGCTCCCAGAACCGTGGCAGCCTGCAGGACGATGGTGGCCGTGGCTCGCTTGATGCGCCGCCCGCGGAGGTCGCGGGTCTCGAGAAGCTCTGGGTGCCCGACAACTTCTCGAACGACTGCATGGACTGCAAAGTGCCGTTCGGTTTCGGCAAGCGTCGTCACCACTGCCGTGTCTGCGGTCTGCTTTTCTGTCGCGAGTGTGTGAAAAACAAGATGGTCATCCCGGCGTCGTTCGGTTACACGGCTGCGCAGCGCTGCTGCCGCAACTGTGTGACGGCTCTTCAGCTCAAGGCGATCACCTCGCCCGCGGATGTGTTCGCTCAGCGTCGCGGTGGCCACAAGAAGTCGTCTGCTGGCAAGGAAACCCACTACGACGTGCTCGGCGTGAGCAAGGACGCCTCGCCGGAGGAGATCACGCGCCACTACAATGCCATGGCCCGCACGATGGACCCATCGTCGAAGGATGACCTCGAGCAACTTGAGAAGATCACCGATGCGTACCGTACATTGCAGGACCCTGCGTCGCGTCTGCGCCACGACTCGGAAGTGCGCGACTCGGACGTTACCCGCAACGACTCGTTTGTTGTCGAGACTGCTCGAAGCGACCAGACCGAGTGTCAGGTCTGCTTCCGTCCGTTCAAGCTCGGTCGTCGCCAGCACCACTGCCGTCGCTGCACGCGGTCAGTGTGTAACACATGTTCGGAAGGCCAGAAGCCGATTCCAGAGCTTGGCTGCATGCTTCCTGTGCGTCATTGTACGACATGTATGGACCAGCCACCGAAGTTCCAGCCACTCGTGATGGAGCCGTTCGCCAAGCCTCCTGCTGGTTTCGAGTACCTTTCGAAGCTTGACATCCACTTGGCAGTGAAGTCCATCGCCGCCGATGATGAACTCTTCGAAGTCAAGACTTACTGTGAGCCAAACGCCGATGCTGCGAAGAAGGCTAACGCCACGATCACGGACAGTGACCGCCAGGTCGCCCAGGAGTACGCCATCACGATGAACCGCCCGTTCAGCGACTTTGAGTGGCTTTTCACGGCTCTTGGTGAGTACACGAACCCGAAGGCTCTGCCGAACTTCCCGGATAAGCGTGCCCCGCGCCAGTCGCGTGCTGCTGCGCTGCAGACCTTTGTGTACGGTTGTATGATTCACCCGCTGCTGCGCGATTTGGACTGCATCAAGGCGTTTCTCGCTCTCCCAGGCGATGACTTCGCCAAGTTCAAGCGTGGTGGCCCGAAGAAGGCGATGTACGACACTGACAAGTACCACAGCCTTGTTGTCGCGTTGCGTCTCGAGTTGGAGAAGGCGCAAATGCGTGGCAAGGTGGAAGAGCTTGCCGGTCGCCAGAAGGCCCACACCCAGCGCATGAACGAGCAGAAGGAGCGTGCTGCTAACTGGCAGAAGCGTGAGGCCTCCCAGAACGTCCGTCGTGAACAGGCGCTTACGCGTTTCAAGGCGCTGGAGGCTCGCCGTGAAAGCCAAACTGAACGCAGTGCCAGAGAGAAGGACCGTCTCGACAAGCAGGTCGGCACGACCCACATCCTCTTCTTTGACACGATTCGTGACGAGTCAGTGCGCAACACAGAGGAGGAGACTCGTCTCAAGGAGAAGGTCGAGTTCACAAAGTCGAAGGACTCGTTCCAGGCGGACACTTCCCAGTGGAATCGCGATATGGCCGAATGGAGTCGTCACCGTGCAAACTGGTCCGAGGCACACAACCCACCAATCTCAAAGGATATCGCGAATGAGTGGATCGTTAAGTCATACGGTATCTACCACACGCATGCGGCAGCCGAAGTCCCTCGCGACCTCTCCGATCTGCACGCTGAATTCGTCAAGCTTCAGGACAAGGAGCCGTCGCTTCTCGAGGAGGAAGGTGACCTCGTCGATGACGAGTGGATGAAGTTAGCGAAGGAGCGTGAGCACTGGACGAATGACCGTGCCAACATGAAGCGCGAGGATGAGATGTGCGCCGACGAAGATAAGCGCTATGAGCAGGAACACGAATTCGTTCGTCTCGCTGCTGAGGCCCGTGTCAAGAAGGTGAAGGCGATCGAAGCTGACCTTCTTGGGCTCAAGACTGAGATCTCGTCGCGATTCCGTACCATCGCTCAGCGCCGTACGCGTCACCAGGGTCTTGATGAAGAGTTCGAGAAGGAGTGGCGTGTTGTGCAAGCCGAGCGCAGCAAGATTACCAAGGCTCGTCTCGATGAGCACAACGCGCGCATCGGTCGCGGTACGAAGCGTAACGAGATCTTCTCGGATCAGCTTGCGCGTCAGACCAAGTCACAGCGGATGCTTCTGTTCAAGCGTGCCGCTCTCACCGATGAGCGCAAGGCGGATACCACTCTGTTTGATGAGCACAAGGAGGACTGCAAGATTGCGCTCGAGGCTTCACGTAACTCGCGCATGCTCACCCCCGAGTACATTGCCCGTCTTCAGGCGGACATGAAGGTCCGGGCTCAGGAGTTCCAGGAGGTTGTGGACAGCAACAAGCGCACGCCGTTTGAGGGCGGTGACGCCGAGGTTGACGAAAGAGACGAGTTCATGAACGATGTGCGTCGTCGTCGTGCTGAGTTCCAGAAGCAGCTCGACGATCAGAAGTCGCAGCTTGAGGCTGAGAATGAACTTTGCACTTCGCTGGTCAAGCGTATGGAGGAGCACATCGCGAAGCTTGATGAGGAGATCGAGAACGCCGCCAAGGAGGAGTCTCTCATTGCTGAGTTCACTGCTCTCGTCGAAGCTGAGCTCAAGCTCTTGGCCGATGAGGAGGCGAAGCGTGAGGAGAAGAAGGCCCTGATCACTGACTTGATGAACCAGGCTGGCAACTGGGTGCTTGACGCGCTTCACGAGCACTCCAAGCGTAAGAAGAAGGAGGCCGACCGTCTTGTCAACCAGGCTGTGCGCGCTGCTGACCTGCAGAAGCTTGTGCAGCACTTCACTCATCGTGTGATTGAGCAAGAGGAGCGTATTATGCGTCAGAAGCAGCGCATCCTGAACGGTGAACACAAGGTTGAGATGCTCAAGTCGTCGGAAAACTGGTTCCAGTACGTGACTAGCTTCTCGCAGGACTCCGTCAAGAAGGACATGAAGGTTCTCGACGCTGGTAAGAACGAACGTGTGGAAGATCTCAAGGAGGCTTCGCGTCTCCAGAAGGATGACGAAGTTGACATGACTGCTGTCATCAACGAGCTGAACGCCAGCCGTCAGTTCGCCAAGGAGAAGGAGGACAAGCGCTCCATTTGGGCTCAGGTTGAAGATGTGTACAGCCTCCAGAACCCGCAGGAGAAGGATGAGGACATGATGATGACCTCGCAGATTCGCAGCTTGCTCCAGCAGCTCGGCGAGGCATTCGAGATGCTCGCAAACCGTCTCCTTGAGGAGGAGGAGAGCCTTCAGCACGCTTCGACGCAGCTTGAGGGCGAGGTTGAGTCGATCAACGCTTTTATGCAGCGCATGGAGAGCGAGGAGAATGCCCTCTGCAACACGGAGAAGGCGTCTCTTGCGAAGGAGAGCCAAGTGCGCCGATCGGAGAGTGACCTCATCGAGCAGCGCGCACGCTCGCTTATCGACAGCTACAAGCAGATGCAGGCCGAGCACTCTAAGTATCCTATTGAGCTTGACAAGATCAAGAGCCGCCGCAACGAACGTGAGCGTCCTGCTGCTCCGCGTGAGGCCGAGATGGAGGCTGCTAAGCGCTTGCTCAAGTCGCGCAACTACTACGACCGTAAGGCGTGCGCGGAGTTTGTCAAGAAGTTCAAGATTGACACGGAGCTAAAGGAAGTGCGTGAAGTCTTCGACTGGCTTCGTGTTGGGCTTGATCGCGACATCAAGAAGATGGAGAAGTGGCTCGAAGCCAGTCGCAAGGACCGCAAGCAGATCGAGGCCGTCAAGGTGAAGGGCAACGAGATCGACTGGGAGAAGGACACGCTCGCGCGTATCCCGGCGCTCAAGGACGTGCAGAAGAAGCTCTCGCGCTCGCAGTCGACATCTGGTCGCTCACCCGACGCTGGTAAGACCAGCGAGTCGAGTGCTCTGCACCCGACCGAGCAGTGGATCGCTGATCTGATCACGCTGAAGAAGAACATCTCGGACATTGACGCCACTGTGCTTAAGAACTCGGCGTCGATGACTGAGCAGGCGACTGAGGAGGAGAAGAAGGTGACGGAGGCGCTCCAAAAGATGCAGAGCGACAAGGAGTACGTGCTCAACTCGATTCGATTCATTGACGATGAGGAGGCCAAGGCTGTGAGCTCGACTGGTAAGGGTGTCACCCGTGCCGAGTCGGAGCACAGCATGCTCTCGCGCTCCAACGATGAGGCGGCGTCCAGCACAGCCTCTCTGCCGATTCCATCCACCACACCGCGTGCCGTCCGCCCTCCGGCGAACTCCCGTCAGCCTTCGTCTCGTTCGGCTTCAGCTCCGAAGATGTCGCCACCGTCGCCGCCGCCGTCAGCTCCGAAGGAGGCTTCCCCGACGAAGGATGCAGCCGCACCAAAGGCCCCGGCCCCGACCCCGGCTGCCGCTGCGGCTGCGCCGGCTGCTCCGGTGAACCGTGCACCGTCGAACAACGCCTTCAAGACCAAGGTGTCGTCTGTGGACCTGTAAATCATGCGTCGTGAGTCGTGTGCATATATCAACCAGCGAGTCAGCCTCCGAGACCTCCCGCCTGCCCGCCGCTGTTAGAGGGACACCCTTGTGAGTAGTAGAGAGAAGCGATACGAAGCTTCGTAGGAGACCTAGATGCGGCGTGGCGTGGCCTCGCGTGCTGTGCGCTGGTGTTTTTGATCAAGTATTGGTAGTGAAATACACATACAGCTTTGTGCGAATGCTATCCGGGGTTCCACTTGCAGACATGCCTGTGGCCGCATCCGAGCATCACTCGCATTTCTTTCTTCACGGCACTGCGCCATCACTCGCGGGGTGGATTTCGGCAGCCACCATCTCTGCGCGTGCAGTTTGCGACACCGGTGATGAGCCGCAGCCACACTGCGCATCCTCCACTCTCGCCTCAGAGAGCATTCCTCAGGTGTTTGAGAGAACACCTGGGTTTAATGATTTCTTATGTCGGTATCGAGAAACTATTTCATAGATTATACCTCATTATACGAACCCCCTAGGAAAGACACGAAACGTGGCTCTCCTGCGTTTGCCCTTGTCACAAGGCTTGTGCTCTCAGTGCGAGATCAATCCCATCCTTCGCGTGTGGCCACTCTCACGCTCTCAGTGCGAAATCGCCCCCTCACGACCAGCAGCAGCTATGACCCACGAGTGGTGGTTCTGGCCGGCCGTCTACGGCGGCCTCATCGCGTTGGTGCGTCGCTGTGGACGTCGAGGGAGAGAGAGAGAGAGAGAGAGAGAGAGAGAGAGAGA